>PNEQ01020731.1:0-49731 GCA_003012365.1 Medauroidea extradentata | reverse complement strand
GGACGACCGCTCGACGACAGACCGACAGACAGACAGACCTCGTTTGCTTGGTAACAGCGCCTTATATCGGCGTGCTTGTCCTCAATATTGTGCAACCACGAGGGGGGGAGGTGAGTTGCTGTCTTCCGTGGTTTCCCAACGCTGACCTGATTGCCGCTCGGACGTCTTGCTGTCCGGCTTGCCAGGCAATATTGCAACAATCTGCTCGCAATGTGCTGTCACTAGTTTTACCACATTGAATTTAATAACATTTAATGCATCAATAAGAAATTATAACTGTCTACCACATGTAACTGTATTATTCTTAATATCACATTTGAAAAAGAATTTATAACTTTTGTATGAACACAATTATATATAACACAATAGTTATTTAAAATCACGTAGTTATATAATATTTAATTTATTTTTGTAATGTACTCATCAATTTACTTCAGACAAAGCACGATAAACTGAATCAAACCTACCTTTTAACATCTAAATTTAAAGTTAGTGTCTTATCTTTTTCCAGTTAGTAAGCAGGTATTTTTAAATTTTGACGGTTGTCGCTCACTTTCAGCACTGTTAAAAGTAACTTTAATAGTTCAGAGTTACTTTCGTTTGGGGTTTTTCTCTTCGCAGTTGTTTCAGTACTTTTAACTTCTGAGATTGTTGAATCGTATAAACGATTCCAAATTAATCTTATTTATGATTAGCCTGCTTACGGTTTATTAACTTGGGAGTACTATTAATATTACGGTATTGACCATAAGTTATATTTCTATAATACACATATTTCTAAAGTTAATAGGAAATAAAATGCATTTTTAATATTATAATTGTTTTTGTAGAAACCAAAACTTTTCAACACGCCCATTTTTCGCACAATAGTTTAGTGGGCAACCTGATGAATTATGTAAAGTTATTCAAAGTCGTTCAAAAGAATTATTTGCTAAATGATTAGAAAAATTATAATTGGGAATAACACCACATATAAGTGATCTAATTTGCGAATTTATTTTTAATATGTAACTAACAAACCTATTCAAGAACTACATTGAGATACATATTTAATTTTAATTTTCAGGATACCATCCTACAGTGAGATAAATTTCATTTGCACGCTTTATGTAACTCTTCGTTATTTATGATGAACTTATTTGAAACCGTTTAAAGTATATATTTTTTAGACTTCTATGAACCTGCATTTTTGAAGCAGTGATAGGCCGGTCTTTATCACGTAGTCAAGTGCATAATTATGCATTTAATTTGTTAGCTTAAACAAGGAGCTTTAAAAAATAATGTTGAAATACACATAACTATATGTTAGGGTTACAAATTATGTGATTTTGATATAATACGCTGACAAAATAAAAACAGCAATAAATCTAGTTTGCAAAATTTAGCTCATAATTGGTTTTCAGGCGCATGATAAAAATTTTTATTTATTAAATAACGCGACTTCGAATATTTAAAATGTCTGACAGTTATCAGCCATTAATAACAATAAAATTTCGAATTTATGCTCAGAAGAATAACTTAATGATTCTCTTTTGAAGGATGACCGCTGAAAGAGAAAGTTCACAACTTTTTGAAAGAGATATTGTTCTAAGCTATTAGCCAAAGTCACTAAAACTGGAGCTGAAAAGATGCAAAGAACACTTTCGACAAAATCAGGGAAAGAACGACTCTTAACGGTCAGTGTAAACCAACGTTAAGTACTTTCTCGGAACTTAATCTGGCCGTGCCTCATCTTTAACGGAGAAAATCTCTTTAATAGGATTACGGACTTATGCTCGAGTGCACTTCGGTGCGACAATTTTATCGCCATGGTAATTTTTAATGTCTGACCTCTCAGTGTGTTCTGTCGTCTTTCTTAAATCTCTATTGTTTTGATAAAGGATAATGTTATGATACATATTTTGGCGAGGTTAATAATTTTGTTGAAAATATCCTTAGTTGGTTACAGAAAAATACTATAAAATACATACAACTACTAGCACAAAGTTTTCTGAATTCAACGATGACAGATTTTGCAAATGCAATTGTTGCACAATCGATGCTGAGAAACACAGAGTCGTTTGAAACTGGTGATAAAAATTTCTGAGCAAATATACGAAGTAAAGAAATTATATTGGAACTCAGGTAAAAATCAGCTGGTTTATCATATCCTAATTAATAAATATATTTTTACTTAGGTAATGTCATAAATACATCGACAGTACATAAGTATCACGTTTAATAAAAACACAAAGTGAAATACTTACGTTGTCTTTGAATTATTCTTGCAATGAGACGGGATAACGTACTGTGCTTTTGTGGACATACGCTATTGAAAAATTATGTTGTCCCAGAAATCTAACATGAAACTAAGTAAAAACAAATTAATAACGAAAAATGAGAAAACAAGCTTAGTTTGTCTGTAGTCAACACATCAATAAGCCAAAACAACAGAACATGAAATATACCACAAGGAATTAGTCGACGACAAACAAAGAAATATTAAATAAACAGCCAAAACTGAAGATGAAAGACAAAACAAATATTAAATCTGTAAACACTCAGGGCACCACAGTTAAGACAGCACAGACAATACTGGTACGAAAACAATGTTGGACACAAGACAGGATAACAACGACATCACAGACAACAGACTAGACGACACAACAATGAAGACTCAAAAGAACACAGTAGATTTCCTAACACCGACTTTTCACGAAGTTTCTAGAGCCCACATCTGCTGCCATCTTTAGGTGAAGTAAAATACTTCACTACCTTATTTATAACAAACTTTATTCTCTTTGACTACTCTTGATTAAAGTTATATCAAACGACTTTCTTAAAGCACATTAAGTGTGCTGTAACATTTATTTTTCACAGTACTGTCGTTTATGTTGGGCTCTGTAAAGTACTGGTGTTCAACATATTTATTTTAATAAAGGACACCCTGTAGTTTCACAGAACTACTAGGATTAAGGTATAAGGAATTTAACTGAGCAGGAATGAAGCATGTACACAAAACACAAAAACATTTTGAATGCATTTTCTCAAATGAAAGGTAGTTGCTTGACAGGAAGTGCGTAAAAGAAAAAAAAAATAGGCGTGAATGTGTCTCGCTATAGTGCATAATTTGCAATACAGAATTACGTAACTAGTTACATACTTATGAGCAATGGCAGTCAAACGAACTTGTATTCCTCAGTGCTGAGCCAGATTTATTTAAGTGAAATTATCAAAAGTCCTTCTTGAAAGGTTTTTACTAGAATTGCAAAGTCCATTAACTAATATGTGTCTGTACATATTTCCGCTATCTTCACTCCGCTGAGCACAAACAGGGCTTTCGTAGACTAACTTTACAGTAAAAATAATTCAAGTTGAATTGTCACGGAAAATCATGGTGCAAATAGATTGTCCTTATTTAAATGCTCAATGTTTAACACGTTTAACTGGCTCTACGCAGCTAAGAATTCCAGGAATAAATCCCTCGATGTCGAACCTAGGCGCACCACCTGGATCCGCTAGGGCACGTCCCTCCTTCCTTCTGGACGACCAGGGACGAAGAATAATCAAAGAAGAATCAGTCCACAGCAGACTCAGCAAACTCACGTACTTCCACGACGATACCAGAAAACGTTCTTCGTTCTTCGGAAAGTTTTTCTTTGTTCCTAACAGAACTTTCCTCTGTACGGCTCTAAATACAATTTTTTGCTTTCCCAAAAAACTAATATTAAAGTGTTATTCATAATTCTCTTTCGATAAATCTTCAAATTATCTGTTATATCCCTTATACTGCAACTGACAAAGAGGATGCATATTGAAATCTTAGAATACACACGATTAGACATCAGTAATCTTTAACATATCGTTGACTAAAACTGAATGGCTTAAATTTTTCATTTGCGTGGGGTTTCTATATACATTGGTGACACTTTAACTCTGTGTTACAATGTTGACAACATTTTGTTTAAAATTTCATAACGTGTAACATGTTCGAAATTTTGCGAAGTTGCAGTGAATAAAATATTTACACAATTAGAAGCATACTATGCCGGAGTTTTTAATATTCAAATATTATTTTACTAGCAAATTTTTTAATTCTCACGTATACTTTGCATACATAATGCATATTGTCAAACTTTGTATTTTATTTAGATCTGTTTTAATTACGCTGCCTATTGATTACATAGAAAATAATTTAAATTCGTGAGAGTAATATTTTCATATTGTCAATTGATTGTATTTTCAGAAAAAAAAATAGTTAAAACTTATTAAGATATTTTTGCTATATTTATAATGAACGTATAGGTTTTAAAAATTTGTCATTTTCATTTCGTAAGTAATTTTTTTGTAAATGTGATGATAAATTATGTTTGGTTAGAATGGTATTAATAAACGTTAAGATAATGATCAGACACTATACTTCACAGGTACTGATAAGATATTTGAGTATACTTAAGTAACCTTACGGAGCGGAATTTCGTACCTGAAAATATAACATTTATTAGTGATATATCAAGTTATATTATGGAAAATAGAAAATAAACATGCATGGACGTAATTTTTTGACTGCAGAAATGAGTATCAAGCATAAAGGATATAAACGTTAACAACAAAAAGAAGATAATATATTACGAGTAGTGAGGCGACAAGACAGAGGCCTGCTAATGTGCGAATGTTGTTCCAGTTTAAATAATTTTCGAGAAAATAAATACTAAGTATGATGTACTGGAAGTAGGTATACGGACCAGGGAGAGAGATAAAGTTTTCAGTAATACAAATAATGTCTGTAAGAAACTATTGTATATATTTTGCGTTAAACCTTGTAATTAAAAGTTTCTATTTTCGTAGGCTAATTTTATCTCCCGGAGATTTTTTTTTTAAAGAATGAGATTGTGATACGATACGAAAGGCAGCCATTTCGTTTAACGAAAAATGTTTCACTACTGAAAACTTCGCACGCACACTTGTGATATTTTATTTATCATTTGTAAAGGATTGGTCAACAAATTTTTTTATTATTTGTAGCTCTTATTCATAAAGTTAGAAGTACCCTACAATGTTTCTTACGTGTCAAAATTCACTTTACTTTAAATTACTCGCACAAGCCCTAAGCATTTAGAAGCTTATGTTTGTAAGTAACGGGAATCCGTTCACACAATTTTCTATTGTTTATGCCCCCGATAGTATTATGATATTAGCATAATACTTAAAAAATTTTGTGCTGATATTGTGTCAATTTTGACACATATTATGTAAATTATACTACTCTTATACAAATAAAGAAAACAACAGACTTATTTTGCATGCAGAGAGACTTCGTTTTCTATTACAAGCTGTATTTAGAAACATAAGTCATATAAAAATTTATTTGGAATTGATTTACTTATTCGTAGTACTATAGTGATTTAAATCACTTTGTAGTAATTAACTATAGTAAACAGAAGTAATTTGCGTACAAGAAACAATGTTTTGTGTGCACTACTTAGTACAGATTTGAACAAATGGAATTTTTTATTAGTGTAAATAAAAAAAATTGTGATGCAATATTGAAGAGATCTATGTCAACAGTTAACGTACAGCTATTTAGCACTGATAAGAGGAGACATTATGTGCATATGGGTATGAAGCAGCGCCAGAATGAGGGAGTAGGAGAAACGGGAAATCCTTGAGAAAATCCGCCGACCAGCGGCATCGTCCAGCACGATTCTCACGTGCGAAAATCCGGGGACAGACCTCGCCGGGAACAGAACACGGTTATCCTTAGTGGGAGGCGAGCACTCTAGCCACTGGGCCAAGCGTGGTCACGATACCTCTGTGATTGTGACTTTAAATAATGTTTATATCGTTCACACGTATCACTGAAAAACCGACGCTTGAACATATTCAACTCTTTAACAATTTACTCTCAAAGTTGTAGTTTGAGAAGGAATTTAATGATTTATGATCGTATATTGCATTCACATGTCGCTGCATCGATGCAGCAGACACATGAGATCACGAAAATTCCAGTTTCCCCCACGGTAGACGTGGCATTTCCCACTGTGTGGATAATGCTTGCATTACGTTCGCTCCGGGGACCTATATCTCATCTCTCATTCTCATTCGAGGCTGGCGAACAGCATTTTTTTTTCTCCCTTCATGCACCTCGCGTAGAAACAAAATAAAAAAAGGAAACGAACACCAGAAAACAACCGCGATAATCTACCGTCTACCGCGTGCGTGTTTTCCTCTAGTCTCTAAAAAAAAAACCACCCCCACAACCACCTCTCAGCATAGGTTCGTTTTCAGTTACCCCGTCAAGCTGGGAAGGGTTAAATGGGCATGAATATTTATACAGCGCGACCCGGGTTTTGAACTCCATAATCCCCGGAAGAACCTGCCCTTATTAGTCGACGGCACTCGTATGCGTGCGCGTATTTTGTAGGATACGGCTTTCTTTCACCCTACCACTCACCCCTAGAACATTATTTAAAAATATCTCTTCACCCCTCTCATTCATACGCGCGCACACACCCAGTCTTCGGTACATATGGCCACCACAAACCAAGCCTAAATCTCTATCGCATATTTACATCGCCGAGGCAGCGCGGTTGTTAAAACATATTACCGCACTCAAATTTGCCGAGAGTAAATATTACCTCTTCCTCTCAACTCGTAGGGTAGGGAATAACGCAATGCAATTCATAACGTTTCACAGCTGCACGCTTGTGTGTTCAATTCTTTATCTGTAAACAAGGTGAACTTTTTGGACACACATTTGAATCTAACTTTTTTTGGTCTTAGGATTTCCTTTCACGCAAACGAATGTTTACAGTAGGAATTATAGAAAACGATATTTCGTACTACAGGACATTTCTACCACTACGCATTTAAGTTTTGATCTCTGAATTTCGTAATTTGTTAGTGTTTTTTCTCATATTTGCGAATGTAGTGATTTTCTAAGCAAACACTGCAAGGTTAAGATAGCGAGCAGTTAGGATTTCGGTGTCAACATGTTTACCTTTCTGAACAACATGTATATAAGTATTTATAATATTACAACATTTATTTTGTTAAGTGCACGTAGTTGAAGAGGAATAAAATATTCCTTAGTAAGTACCATTTCGATTTAATATTTAAACTTGTTATAAGAAAAAAAAAACGCAATATCTAGCTGCGGGTAAACATGTCTTCAGAAGGCTGCCATCGAGAGTCCATTACGGTACTATCAACATAGCCGGTGAGACATTGTAAACCATCATTAACATTTATGTGATGTATTCATGACCAATAATTGTAAATTTACAAACAGAAGAAACAGGGAAAGACAGAAATACTAGAACAATGCATAACAAAATTTGGCGTTACTCATAAAATTTCGGAACAGTAAATAATAATAAAAAATACCTTTAGGCCAGCGGTGTGCAAAGCTTCGACCGTAACGTAATTATTCGACAACTGCCCAGCGTACGTAAGATATGCCTGCTTAGGAACTGGGAATAGTATTCAATGAATTTTACAGGCGAGTAAACCCATTCAAATATCATCATCAATGTATCTCTAAAGATTATTTATCGTAGTAGAAAACGGTGAAAATGGGTGTCTTTGTGGTCCTTCTTAGGTATCAAAATCTTGACGCAGAATCTTATAAAAGATATCGACGTGTACAATATACCACTATCTTTAATAATACGTCATAAAATTATAGGTCACTTCTGAATATTTCATAGAGTCGAGTTGTCGACGATAAGACAGCATGGTAGTTCAGTAACTTGCATCTAGAGGCTAGAGTCAGACATATTCCGCGTGTTGTCTCGTCCTTACCGCTTACGCATTTATAGGCTTCGAACGCGCACAATACGTTCACCCCACCTTGAGCAAAACATTTGCAAACTTATTCGGTGTGCTAAAACCCGGTTTGTAATCTAACAACACATTCTTTACAGTCAGCAACTGAAACCATTTCATTTTTCGGGTATAATAACGTGTCGCCTTGTGCACTTTTGTAGTTCTTGAGAAGTTTTCACGGGAAACACGAAGATTTATGGTATAAGCTAAATCACTGGGGAAAATAAAGAGAACGTATCTCATGTGGAATAAAGCACACTCTTGAGAAAACAGAAAGTTCCCAAGTCCACGTATAACTCTTTTTTACTTTGTTTATACAAGACCTGGAGTTGTTAGCGCCATCTGCAAGTGAGTTTTATAAACAAATGTTTTCTTGCCGTAGGTGCAACATCTGTACCAACTACCAAGTGATTACATAGGTCGAACCTCACGAACAGTAGTTTCATTTCACGTCCAGTAAATTAATTTGCATTTACTTTGGAGTAGAATATTCTGATGGGTCTAGGACCCGCCCTTAAATGGCCTGTCTGCTTAGCTGTTCAACTGCGATCGACTGGGATTATAAATCCGTGTTTATTGTATGAAACTGTTTACGTGTGCTAAACGTATAGGACTGAAAATCCATTACGTGTTCCCGCTTTCAGGCAGGGTCACAGTGCGAAGGCCAGAGTGAAAGTTGGGCCAGCGAGCTATGCCTGGCGTCCGTCCGGAGCGAAGAATTGAGGGTGAGATTAGTGTGGAGAAGCGACGGAATAAGAGAGGCGCGGGAGTCTCCCGAGAAAACCCACTTGTAAACGGCAACGTCTGCCATGTTTCCCACATCTGAAAAATCCGGGACCGAAACCGCCGGGAATCGAAACTCGATCGTCTAGGTGGAAAGCGAGAGATCTGCCCCTCAATAACAGATATTCGTGTCGTCAGTACTTGAATAGACTGTTTTATTATCTGCTTATGTGCCTGTACTAGTACTAAATGAGTCACAATTTTCCACCAAAAATGGTCAGAACATTTCGATAATTTGCTAATATTTCATTTTGCAAAAAAAAAAAAAAAACAGTGATGTTTTGATCTCCGTAAATTGTCAGCGGAATAACGAACGTTTAGGAATAAATATAGTTTATTTACGTCTCTGTTTTTGGTCTTTGTTATTGAGAATGCTCACAGCAGTATTGGGTTCCATCTCAACACAAACTCAGCAAGCATTTTATAGGGAGTTCCGTTTCCCCAGTAACAATAAACTTAAATTCTTAATAAATAATTAAATAAAATGAGCAGCAGTTCTTTACAGGAGTTTCTTTGAGACAAAACCGTCGCCCGTTCAAAGGAATAGTCTGTGTACCGTTATTCTCATGTCAAAGACCAGTACACCGCCAGGTTCTATGCAACATTTTTAAAGCATTTTTGTTGGTGGAACTTGAGTGAAAGTTTGTCTCATTCACATTATTTTTCAGTTTGGTAAGCTTTTACTCAAGTTACACCAGCAGTCCTCCGATAAATGTTGTACAGAAGCTGGTGGTGTTTTATCCTTTGCCACAATAATGAGAGCACACAGGCTATTCCTTTTGACAAGTAACGGTTTATATCTAAAAAAAAAAACAGCCTAGACAACTGTTGTCGAATTTATTTATTTAAGTTTAGAAGTTTGTGTTGGTTTCTTGCAAGGGACTTGGAGGCCTCCTCGTACAACTTTCGATCTGCTTAACCCCAAACTAGCCGGTATTTCATGCTCAGCACTCTAAACTCGAACCAGTGAGAAATATCACTTCGGTGTGATTACAGACGGTTCGGTCAAAAATTGAGCAACTTAAGTTAGTGAAATCGTGCTGACTGTTTCAGTGACTAAACACGACTGATTTAAAAGATATTTGCACTTATTCTCAGTGAATTTCACCTTCCTACCAACTGGTTTTCAGAAAATTCTACGATTGTATTAGTCAGAATCATTTTGCCGACTGACATTTTAGATATTAACATTAAAATGACTGCAACAACTGATTCGGATTTAAGAGTGTAAAATATGACCGGGTCGACACTACTCTGGTATTTCCAGTCTCGGTCTTAGAATTACAATAATTGCACGTCTCGACACTAGCTTATGTACCAGTCATACAGAGCTGACTCCTCTATGACTGAAAGCGCTGCTGGTAATGTAGTCTTATTTCACATTTCAATACATTTTTCGCCTGTATTTGTCTGTGTTGTGTCTTGCCGATGTACACATCCTTTTGTGTCTCTCGTTATTTGTATTGTCGTCGTTCATCCATGTGCTGCCTTTCCCACATACCATAAACCGGGGTTACTTTGACCTTCTGGGTAATTTTGTCCCACCCAAAATTTCGGTCTTTGTGTCGTTTTGCTAAGAAAGTTTTAAATGTTAGCGATGTGTTCAAAAGAAATTATTTCAAATACCTGGTTCCAATTATATATTTATTTGCCACAAGACCCTAAAACTAACATTTTCAGTGGACAAAGTAACCCCGAAAATGGACAAAGTGACCCCGGTTTAAGGTACCTTATTTTTGTTGGTTTTTATTTTTTCGTCCGTCTTTTGTTGTTTCTTGTGTAGTCTTTCTCCAGTCGACCATATTCCACTTTGGAATTAATTTTGTATTGTTTTGAATCTGTTTTTGTCCTTGTGTCGTCTTCTGGGATATGACTATATTCCTTTCAGGAATTGTATGTATGTTTTATGTATGTCTACAGCTTACTGGTTTTCCTCCTTTTTTGTTGTATTGTGGGTTGTTCTGCAACACGGCAACATTCGCTCACAATGACGTATGTCAAAAAAAACTGTTCTGTTTATAATTGCAATATATCGTCATATTAATACTGCCCCTAGCGGCTCCGGCACGAACTCTCTACTCTTACTTACATCTACCACAATGTTTAGGCCGTGTCCCCCGGTTTAGTTTTCTCGATCATTATTTCAATCTAACGACAGCAGATAGAAAAAAATCAGTTTTGCAGTTTTGTTGAAGAATGGACTTCACCGTGACAGCTGATTATTTTAAGATAACATATAGAATGGTTTCGACAAAATGTCAATAGTAAATAATTTGTTAATTACTGACTTGAAAAATATTAGTCAACACGGAGAAAATAATTATTACTGAAGCTGTTCGACTAGTTTTTTTTTTTTTTGTATCTTCTTTTGTAAGGCTTACATAATAATAGCGAGAGCGCTAAAAACATGGTAGTATAGGCTTCAAAAATTACAACCAGTGGTGCCAACCAGTCATACTAAGTGGGTCACTTTCACGGACTAAGAGAAAGAAGTCTTGACACTGCTTATGTTCTCCAGAAAGAGAAAGTGGCTCCCATTTGTCGCCGAGCACTAGTAGTAATTTAGTGAAAGATTTGTCTTGTTTACATCTCGCGGTGTTACAATTTTTATAATTATTTATATAAAATTATGTTTATATGGTAAGTTGGTATTTTAGATATAGTTTTCGTATTACTAATGCATTGGCATGTGTGTGGAACTGTTTACATAAGTCGTCTGAAAGCAAATGTTATGTAATTTAGATCTAGTACACACATTCGAACAAAATCTATTCTTTCCTGCCCTACAAAATTTTAGAATCACTTCAACGTGTGTCTGCATATAAAAAATTGAAAAACTAAATTTTATGGTTGAAAATGTTTTCCAATGCGAAATTGCACGTACATTATCTGGATTTCCAATTTTTTTATTTTATAATACAGGCAATTTCGATAACAAATACACCTTTTAAGCTTTGAAACATTGCTAATAAAATACATAAGACACACCTTTCACTAATTAACAGCAAGCGCTGCGACAAAAAAGGAGTAAAATTGTATTCCACAGTGTCAACATCTTACTTTTATAGATCGTGGTCACTATTCAACGCCAGTGTCCAGACATGTTCCTCTGTGACCGAGGTTTCTGTATCTGAAGGCGTACACCGGTGTCGTAAAGAAGTCTGCCGCGGCCGAAGTGACTGGCGACGAGTGACTGGTTAGCCGGAGATGAGAGCCGAGTAGCTGTTTAATGCTGGACGCAGTATGTCAGTGGCCACTATCCATCTCCCCTTCCTCCCGCCTAGGTAACCACTAATGCAGTTAAAATAGTCGCGCCCCGCGGGAACATCTGGTGTGGACCGCGTGCGAACGCTAATTTTAGCCGTGCGCCCGCTATTCCCGTCTTCCTGCTTGCTCTCGCTCGGCGAGTCGCCTTGTTGTTCTCCACAGCCGGCACGTCGTGTCTTCTCACCTGGACAACTCCAACTAAAAATTTTTTCAGTTTTGTCTGCAAGGGGGGGGGGAGGTGATTAACCTTGGTGGTTGGTGTAAGTCAGTCAAAGTGGGATTCCACGTCTCGACGACAGCGACATCATTAAGGGTGTTCACGAGCGATAAAGTCATGATTTTATATTTATATGAAATAGTGTTAGTTTTGTAGACGATACTTGTCAAAATTGGCATGTTCTGCTGCCATGCAAATTGTGAAAACCAATTGACCTACGTGCGTGAAATAATTCACAGTGAAATAGCATACTATGGGCTACGTAATAAGACATTTTAATAATCCCGCGAACTGTTTTTGTATTTAAAAAAATTGCCGAATTTGCAACTTTTTTCTGTACGTTTTCGATTTTTTAAATTCAAAATATTACGTTTGGGTTTTTAAATGTTTTATTTTATAACTCACGGAATGTAAGTTCACAGTGAATTATTTTTATTAAATGGGTCAATTGAATTTCACTATTTGCATGGCAGTGTAACAAGCAAAATATGTCTTTGACACCCTGTTATGAGGAAAATATGAGAGCTAAAAATGTTTCATAAGACCAAAATGTACGCACAAGTATCGTCTAACAACTATAAATATTTCATAAAAATATAAAATTATGATCTTATCGCACTAGAACACTCTTAAGACGGTGGCCGTCTGAGGGAATGTACTATATGCGTCCTACGGTTAAGAGCCCACGTCCCTTATTATGATGGCTTTTTAAATTCCTTCCTGATTAAGAGGCCGCAGAGGCCGAATGGTCAGACCATTCGTCTCCCACGAAGGCGGCGATCCGGGTTCGCTTCCTGGCGGGGTCAGTCCCCGGATTTGAGCGTATGGGAACCATGCCGAAAGATGCCGTTGGTCGGCAGGCTTTCTCGGGGATCTCCCGTTTCCCCCACCCCTTTCATTCCGGCGCTGCTCCGTACACACCTCATGTCACCCTTCACCAGCGGTAAATACCTCGATGTTAAGCGCTGACCAAAATCTCTTACTCACTCACCCTTTCTGATTAAAAATTTGGCGAGATATAGCTGAACATGTTCCATTAGGGAAGTAGCTAACTACGTAACCTTTCATTACGTATATTGTATTCGGAAAATTAAAGCGCATATCTTAAATAATTAAGCTAATTTAAATTTTTCTAAAAAAAATTCTCTCACACCAAATAATAAGCATTAAATAACTCCCAGTACCAATTATATCCAATAATACGCACCTAATAGTACATTTAAGTGTATCTATAAATCTATAAAGAAACATTGCCAATTATTCGTCACAACTATCATATATCAAACGAAAATTAATATTAAAAACAAATGACGTGACACAGCATCACGCTTCTCCCTAACCTCTAGGCGTAAATCGCTGAACTAGCATGCTGTCTTCTCGCCAACAACGAGCCTCTATGAGACAATCAGTGGTGACCGTACACTTTTATGACGTAATGATAATCATAAAGGCGTACACGCATAAAAGATTCTACACCAAGGTTTTCATACCTAAAAAAAAAAAAGTCCACGAAAATACTAAATTTTGTCTTTCTCAGCAACGTAGAAATAAACTTTACAGATAAATGGAAGATCCGAAACGGTTATACATGCATGTATCGTTCTCTAGGTGCTATTCCTAAGCAAGTTTTATGCGCTGAAAAAAAAAGTATAGTTGTAGGTACTTACTTCTGTTTAAATGGGGACAACAAAACAGTTTGGTTGTTTCTACTACTCTGGACAGTTCCTTCAATAATCTGTTTTGTAGAAGAAACAAACAGCCTTGCTGCTTTTACACACCAGACGGTAATTTCAACAAAACAGGTTGTTGAAGGAACTGTCCTGAGTAGTAGCAACAACCAAACTATTTTGTTGTCCCTATTTAAACAGAAGTAAGTACCTACAACTATACTTTTTTTACAGTGTGGGCCGAAGGCCAGCGATCCCTCCATCCGCCCACGCTGCACCCTTACTTGCAAAAGTAATGCAGCCCACGGCATACTTTTACTTCTCTCGCTTCTTCATTCTTCCGTCAGATGTGATTAACTAGGCTTTATGCCTGTTTTCTCATAAAACCTTTCCTCATCACCATTTGGAATATGTCTCTGACTTTAGTTACCTCTAGAGTCTTTACCTGAGAATGAATATACCACAAATCAAGTTCTTCGAGCCTTTTGCCAATCCTGTCACTATTCCAAAGCAGAGGTCACGTACGTACGCTAAGAAGTTTTTGAATAACCTTGTAACGGCCGAAGCTCTGCACACCGTTCAGCGGCCTGGACAGACGACAACCTTAAGGGTGTTTAATTGCGATAAAGTCATAATTTTACATCTATATAAAATATTGTCGTTTTGTAAACGATAATTGCGAGTGCAGTTTCCTCTTAAGAAACTATTTTAGCTCTCATAGTTTTCTTATAAAGGTGCGCCAAAGTCAAAATTTGCTTGTTCTGCTGCCATGCAAATAGTAAAAACCAATTGACTTACGTGCGTGAAATAATTCACAGTGAAATAACATACTATGGGCTACGTAATAAAGCATTTGAATAAGCCCGCGAACTGGTTTTGTAGTTGAATAAATATGCTGTATTTGCAACATTTTTCTGTACATTCTAGGTTTTTTTAATATTAAAAATATTATGTGAGAGTTTTTTTTTTTTTTTAATATTTCATTGTGTAGCTCATTGGATGTAAGTTCACAGTGAATTATTTTGTTCAGGTCAGTTGGTTTTCACTATTTGCATGACAGCGTAGCAAGCAAATTTTGACTTTGACACCCAGTTACGAGAAAACTACTCCAGCTAAAATTGTTTCGTAAGAGTAAAATGTACTCACAAGTATCGCCTACAAAACTAATGATATTTCAAAAAAATAAAAAAATAATGATTTTATCGCACTTGAACGTCATTAAGGATGTTCAAATGGGGAACAAATATTTGCACGAAACAGTATTAGTTTTGTTGATGTTACATGGGAGAATATTTTCCTATTACGAAAAAACATTTAGCTCAGCCAGTTTAACCATAGGGACACTTCAAAGTCAACATTTTTGTTCATACCACTCGTGAAAATCAAACAACATAATGAAACGACAAAATTCACAGTGAAAGTTCATGTCATGGACTAGGGCTTTACCTATGTAAAAATCCAAAAATCTGCCAAAATGCCAAAATTAAAGTTTCTTGTACTGAAATGAAAGTTGTATTGGTCCCAGTGGGTTTATATATTACATCGCTTTTTGTTAATGCATATGTATACTTTTATGTAATAAACAAATTGTTTCGATATTATGCAAAATTTTTATCAGTAGTAGCCTATATATTTTCCTGAGTAGTTATATACTTCACGTACTTTGAGCAATTTCAAACAATCGCATATCGGCAGAAACTTTGCAAACCGTTCGTAGGCATTGCCGCCACAATTAAAATATTTTTTTATTCGTATAATTGAACACACGTTTATCAAAAGAAGAGAACAAAACGAATGTTTTCTCGAATGGGCACGAATGGGGTTACATCGTGTCATGCGTACTATTTTTTACGCGAAACCGCTTAACTAATTCATATTATGTTTATCTACGAAAAGAACACACACTTGAAACTATGCTTCTATGTTCTCAAAAATTCAACACGCTTGTTAGAAACATGATATTTGCGCCTCTCAAAATTGCTAAAAAAAGATTTTTTTAGACTGCTGTAAAACTGAAAAGGTTACCTGAATTCGTAAAGTGCAAAGCGGGAGTCATGTGTTGCTATTCCATTCATAGTATTCTGAATTAAAATGCTGTAGTCACCGCTTAAAGTCCAATAGTAAAAAGACTACAAGGAAAACCTTGCACGCCAGTTTGGCGCGCTGCGAATAGAGGCGATATGCTTCTCGTCAAACGTGGGACACTGGCTCTTATCGCTACGCTGTTCCCACGCGTCAAAGGTGGAAATTCGACATCGACTAAGTCTCCTCTTAAGGCCGCGGTTCACCTCAGTTTTCAACGTCTTTTATTATTTTTATATTTGTACCATATATTTTTTTCTTACTTTAGACATAAATTATGACTAAGTCTTACTCTTAGGAAATTTTTTAATATCTAATAGTTTTTGCGTAATGAGTCGTAAACGTCAAAATTTGCACTTGACGGTTTTATGCACGCCACTAAAACCAACTGACATACCATTCCGAAAAAAAATCACAGTATATAACAATGTTGTAGGCTATGATTAGACATATATAGAACAAAAATAACATATTTTTGTATTTAATTAAAAATGCTGAACTTTTAAATGAAAATTCAAAAATTTCAAATTTTTTTTAAAAATACGAAACTATATATATTTTAGTTTAAAATGTTTCAAATCGCAGCCTGCAACACTGTTGTACACTGTGAATTTTTTTCGGTTTGGTATGTTAGTCGGTTTTAATGGCGTGCATAAAACCGTAAAGTGCAAATTTTGACGCTTACGACTCATTACGCAAAAACTATAAGAGATAAAAAAATTTCCTAAGAGGAAGATTTAGTCACAATTTATGTCTAAAATAAGAAAAAAAATGTCTGGTACAAATATGAAAATAATAAAAGGCGTTGAAAACTGAGGTGAACCGCCCCCTTAAGGCGGCCGCCAATCCTACGCTTCAAATGCGTTGCAGTGTGTTCGTAAACAGGGTTTTTCTACGAAAATATTCCACGTGTGCCCATTGTGCCAACGTACGAAAATATAACAAACTTCAGACAAGGTCGGAACCTCATTGGTAAGAACACTGTTCTGAGCCCTCCAACATTTCTAAAAACGGCCTTTTCAGACTGCCATACTTCAAAATATACTAACCGGATGTATGTGAAACTCAGATTGCGACCTGCACTGAACTTAGTTGCAGACTTTCCACCAATAAATAACATAGTCACCGCTTATTGTCCTATATTTAAAACCGTTCGGCGGGAACCTTGCACGCTGTAAGTTCAGTGCTTGGCTCGTTGAGGCGACGCGGCATTTGATGCGCGCTTCAAGGTCGACCTTACTGGCGGACGAATAGGTGTCACGCACTCTGCGTAGCTGGAACTGTGAGTACTTTGGAAATGAGTGTCGCAGAGTGAGTTCCCTCATTGCTGACGGGTCTCGAGAAGCTGGGACGGGATAATTGGGTGAATAAGAAGTGTCGTGAAGGAAGGGACGGAGAAAGAGAAGAAAAGAGGAATAACACGAGAGAAAGGGTCGAACGCGTGCAGGAAATTGCGTTTCTTCGTCGACGGAGGAAGTGTTCGGGGGAGGTAGACGGGGAAACGAGGTTTGAGCGGAAGGCGCCGCCGATGACGCACGGGTGCCAAAGATAAATTCGATGATGCGAAAATGTGCTGGAAACAAGGCAGTAACCGCTTCTCTCTGACAAGAAAGCCGCAAATGTTCTCTCTTGAAATACAGGCTGACCATCTTATTTACTGTAAAATAGCAGAACCTGGCAGGTGCTGTCCTGCAAGTGTCTATATAAAAATGGATGCTTCTCAAATTCTGAACCCCCTTCCCTTTTTATGATCTATACGTCATATGGGGAAGCTAGGTATAGGACGGTACAGAAATTTATGCACTGCAGCTCTATCTATTAGCGAGTTATAGAAAAGTTGACATCACTAAAATATTTTCTGTGTTCAAATATCAGCCATGATAATAAGAATTTTCATGGCGATCGGTTGAACGGTATAGATGTTAATGCGCTGCAGCGCCATCTTGTTGCGACTTCGAGTAAAATTGACAGCATAAAAACCATCTTCATGAAAAATACATGTCAGGTTTATGGTGATCGTCAAATGCTGTTGGGTTTATCGATCATACACACACACACACATACACACACACACACACCTACACACATGCACACACACATACATATATACATATATTTAATAAAGATTAAATTTGTCGTAGCAAACCACTCAACAACTTTTAAATATTTCTCTATCACTGATTGACTATCACATATTCCGGTTTTCATCGCATGTGATTCAGCACTTGCTATGTTAGTATTTTTATTTTAATAATGCATTCCAGTAGTTCTCTTGTGCTCATCTTGAGTTAGGTGAGGGATTTATGACTTTAGCCCGATTCACAACCGCACTTAACGTACTTCCGTAAGTTTTTAGGATCGGATTCACAACACAATAAAATTTAGATACGAACGAATTTTGTTATTCTTAGTGCAAAGAGTGGACTGTAAATTGTGGTACCTTAATAGTTTAGGAACGAAACATATAAACTAATTAACGACAAAAAGAAGAAGTATTTGAAATACATTATACCAAATTAAATTTAGCCTTAAGTTCGCACTTCTCTATGTACAAAGCTAGATTCACAAACCCCTGTTAGCGAACGTACGTAGGTATTAGAAAGTACGTACGCACGCTACGTGATGATGTGACGGCTTGCATGCACATTCATTGAGTCTACTTTTACACGTACGTGCAGGTGCACGCTAAGTTTTGGTTATGTATCCACCTTTACGTTATAAATGAAGCTAACCGTCACCTAACTAAATACTACACGCATTAATCCCAGACTCTTAAGAGGGCGTGGTACATAATACAACGCTAAAAGCATTTATCTATTACTGTAGGTTCCTTGAAGCCAATTTATGAAAACTAAACAATAGCAATCCTAGATAATAGTTTTAGCCAACGTTTTAAATAAAGTTGTTTCCAGTGTTACGAACTTCTGAGGCACAATCTCTGACGCCGGAACATCGTGCATTTAACTGCGGCGCAAGAGATCGCGTGTAACGAATTAGTAATTCTGGATAAATATTTACTCTTAAAGTTGACAAATACCATTATCTGCGATTGTCCATTGAGTATTTTATCCATATTGGCTTCAAAACAAGCGTAGGAATCAATTGATGTTTTCAGCGTTTATTTATCTACCACGCACTCTGATGAGGTGAAAACTAACGTTCTGAAATGTGCAGATTTCCAGCATGCTTCTTAGCTGAAATAATAATAATAAAAAAAAAATTGTAGAATATGCTAGGAAGCTTTTTTTTTCTTTTTGCGTTCCCATTTTGTTGTAACTTCACAGTTGTTAAATTTTAAAATCCTAAGTTATTGTGAGGAATGTTACATTTCGAGTCATAGTTTTCTGTGTAAAAGTCAGAGTATGTAGTTCTCCGGGGAGTGAGAGTGAACAGTGCCCTATTTGTTATCGTCTGTGGTATATTCGTTGTGTTATATTGTTTACAGTACATTTTTATCGTTGTTTTCATCTGTGTTGTTTTCATTGTCTTTGTCCATTATTGTCGTCATTTTCTTGCGCCTTGTTTGGTATGTTAAATTTTTTTTTTTTTGTTTTTTACTGTTTTGGTTTTCATTGTTCATTGACTACATTCCTATTATGAAACCATTTGTACGTTTGTCGACTACAGCAGGAGGGGCCGCTGTGGCCGCATGGCCAGACCATTCGCCTCCCACCAAGGCGATCCGTGTTCGATTCCCGGCGGGGTCGGTCCCCGGATTTTCGTACGTGGGAATCATGCCGGATGATTTCGTTGATTGGCGGGTTTTCTCCTGGATCCTCCGTTTCCCCGCCCTTTCATTCCGGCGCTGCTCAATACTCACCTGATGTCATCCCTCACAAGTGCTAAGGCACCGGTGTTACTCTCTCTCTCTCTCTCTCTCTCTTTCAATCTCTCGACACCGCAATTTCTGTCTTCCTACAGTCATTAGAGACAGTGACACAAACTTTGTGCATAAACAGGAGTTGGGAGAGACGTCTGCCATGACTTTTGTTAAGGGCACGTTTCACCTCAGTTTTCAACGTCTTTTTTTTATTTTTATACTTGTACTAGATATTTTATTTCTTTTTTTTTTTTTAGACATAAATTGTGATTAAATCTTACTATTAGGAAATTTGTATAACTCTCATAGTTTGTACGTAATGAGTCGTAAACGTCAAAATTTCCACTTTACGGTTTTATGTATGCCACTAAAAATAAAAAATATTAAATTTTGAAATTAAAATTTTGAAAATTTTTTAGAAATACAAAAATTATCTTTGTTTTGTTTTTATATGTGTCAAATCATAGTATACAACATTGTTATACACTGTAAATTTTTTTCGGTTTGATGTGTCAGTTTGTTTTAGTGGCGTACATAAAACCATAAAGTGCAAATTTTGACGTTTACGACTCATTACGAAAGAGTTTTGACAGATACAAAAATTTCCTAAGAGGAAGATTTTATCACAATTTATGTGAAAAATAAGAAAAAACTACCTGTTACGAATCTAATAATAATAATAATAATAAAAAAGACGTTGAACACAGGTACCCGCGCCCTCAAGTAGCCATTCCTGCATTCGCCTGGAGCGATTTCGGGAGGCCATGAAAAACAGAAATCAGGATAGCAGGAGACAGTGATCGAACCTGTGTCCTCCTGAATGTTAGTCCAACGTGCTACAGTATTACCACCTCACTCGGTACGTAACTAAGGTTAATTATTCGGCGGTTTAGGCAGCTTAGTGTCACTATTTTGGTGAAGGACAACTTCTGCCGCTAGTAGCGTTCGACTCGGTAAGGGTAATAAATAGGGTGTCGTTATATCCGATTTACAGAGCTTATGAATTCATGAAAGTGATTTCATTCTGTATCGAATAAAACTTGACTACAGACTACTAACAGGCTGTTAAGTTAGATTTGTAACACCATACGTTGTAAAGTGTATTGTTATTATGTATCTGTACGCTGTGTTTTTATTTTAGATGTACTGGTTTATGAATTTAGGGTAGAGGTGTAGTGTAAGTAAGTTGGCAACATGGATGAATAATATGTAGTTGGCCATTTGAGTTGACTGTGGCCATGCAGGGAGACTTGTGCTGTTACTGGATTCGGTATGTTGTCTAGTCTTGGAGTGTGGCGAGTAAAGTTCGTTTTAATGCATCCTGTGTCGTTGTTCTTTCTACCAAATAAATTACGACTTGTTATTAAGTTGAATATCTCACATTTGACATAATGTTTCTTTTCAGGAAAAAATTTAACTTAAAATTATTATATCCTTCTCTTGTCTAGAACACGTTAATTTTATTACCGTCTACAATTGTATAGACCCCTTACCGACTACAATGCAATTAGCAACGAAAATAATTCCTTGTTTAACTCGTCCATATGAAATAAGAAAAGGTTATCTTGCTAAGGTGAGGCATAATCATCATTAACACAACTTAAAGCTATGATAAAATTCTAGTATTCCAGCATTGTAACCAACATAGTTATGATTCCACTTTTTATATTGCCAATTTTGCTTAATGAATCGTTTGCAGGAATTATATGAATTAACATATTTTTTGCTAGATTCATTAGTTAATATTTCTTTCAATTCGTTGACATAAATTTCAAAATAATTATTTAAAATATAGATCCACATAAACATTTCATCTCCTTGTAAAAGTTATGGGAAACTACATCTATTATTTTACCAGAAAATAAATGAAACGTGGAAGTTTATTTGAGGGTTTCTCGGAATAAACGATTTCCCGTAAGATAAATTCTTGGCTGCAAGTCATGCGTATATTTAATTAATTTATTTAATATTTGAATAACAGCCGAAATGTGCTGGTGAATTAAGATATATATTGTATGTTGCTTTAGCTTCATTTGTAGTCTAGGGTGTTCAGTTTTCACACCACACCTTCCTGACATGTATTTACAGAAGTCTATGCAATTTGAACAGACAGACGCAACCGTTTTATACGAGTAAATATTTTTTATTTACAAACGTATGGAACATCAGGGTGAGTCGGGAGGAAAGGTACATGCTTTGAGGGGTGACAGTACTCGTGGATCTGAACAAAATGTTTCTAATAAACATATGCCCATTTCTTAACCGTTTCAGAGAAACCGAATGAAAACAACAAGGAACGGAAAATGTGCAGGTAAATCACGATACTGTCATCGTATGTTTTGTTTAATTGTGTACATTTCCACACGGTGTGGGGTTGGCTTAAAAGCGAAGTCTACATGCGCAGGGTGGACACAAGAGAGGAACTTCTCGCTCGTATTTACCATGCTTGTGCTCAAGTAAAGCAATGTACTAATGAGCTCAGATCAGCAACACAGCAGCTGTTTATCAGAGCAGCAAAATACATTGAAGTTGAGGGTGGAGTGTTTGAACATGTTTTGTGTGGAAATGTACACAATTAAACAAAACATACGATAACAGTATCGTGATTTACTGTCACCTGCACTTATCACGTTCCTTGTTGTTTTCGTTCAATTTCTCTGAAACGGTTAAGAAAAGGGCATATGTTTATTAGAAACATTTTGTTCAGAATCACCTGTACTATCACCCCTCAAAGCATGTACCTTTCCTTCCGACTCACCCCTGTATGTGTAACACACTAAGTAACACAAAAATTTAAATCTAATGAAATTTACGGTTCGTCTAATAAACTACACAAAATATCCTTACCAACAGTAAGTTTTTTGCAATGAAAACAACAATTTATAAAATACAATACAACATAACTGTGAACCATCTCTAACTACCTCGCTGCCAATATTAACTAAAAAGGTTTACGAAAACGTTGCGCTTACTTTAATTTTGAAACACAGAATATCTCTGCTAAGCTTCTTGTGGTTATAAACACAGCACATTTTTAATATAGGAAGGTTAAGAACGTCGAGTGCAATTACTCACATGAACTGGTAAAATACAAACCAACTACCGTTGAAGTAGTGAAATATCCATTACGGTGCACGTAAGACCGAACACTGAAAAAAGAGTATAGTTGTAGGTACCATACTTGTGTTAAAATAGGGACAACAAAACATTTCGGCTGACGGTACTACTCTGGACAGTTCCTTCAACAATCTGTTTTGTAGAAGTTACCATCTGGTGTGTAAAAGTAACAAGGCTCTTTGTTTCGTCTACAAAACAGATCGTTGAAGAAACTGTCCAGAGTAGTACCAACAACCAAACTATTTTGTTGTCCCTATTTCAACACAAGTATGGTACCTGCATCTATACTCTTTTTTCAGTGAACATTATGGTAGTTTTCCTTAATTTTCTTTGGACGATTTTTACTAAACCAAAACATTGCGTGGTATCACCCGGTGTTTTGCGCATAGTTTGAAAATAAATATTTTAAAAATATTCCTGCGATATTAAATATGACTGAGGTATTTTACCTGACGCTTTTACTAAACTGTTGAATTTGTGCCAAATAACCTTTATTAGAAAATATACATTCGCACATGAAGACGAAATGGTACTTTCGAACCAGCACACGTGCAATAATTGCTATTTCGAAGCCGTAACACATTGATTTTAAGTACAAACGGAACTATGATAGAGGTATGCACTTGAAATTGCTATATACACGTGCACAAAAATTACGCTATAAATTCTCGAAGCTTAAAAAATTAAAAATAAATTCAAACGTAAAGCATTGCACGCCAGTTCAGCTCCGTTCGCGTAGTGACAATGTGGCAATTAATATGCGTCCCAGTGTCGCCCTTATTGCGTCCTTAATTCCGGCCATTAAATGTGGGAAAACGTGTGTTAAGGCGATTTCAATAAGTGAAATATTCAGAGCAAATATTATTGCAGTAATTGTCGTCGCAGAATAGCAAGAATAGCCATCACAAAAGGTCTTATAATAGTCCAATAAAAAGTAATGTAAGCAAAATTTATAATTAATAAATAAAATTTCATAAAAAACATTGACATGTTTCTTAATGCACGCACACACACACACACACACAGAGAGAGAGAGAGATAAAGATATACAAACAAAGAAACCAATAAAGAGTGACTTGTGACTCGTAAATGTCGCCAAGGATAGCATGTAATCATAAGAATAGGAAAAGAATAAATAATAATTTCGGAAATTATTTACGTTTAACTCTGCCCTGACGTTACAACGATAGCATGCAATAATCGATACGTGATTAAAACACAAATCGAAAGCAATTCATCTTGGAGGATAAAAGTTGTCCAGTGGTGTTACTGAGCTTATTATGTTGAAGCAACAAGGACCAATTAGACATTTTATTATTTTAGAAATATAAATTTACTGGTATTCCTGTAAATGAAAGAATATGTAAGTCAACCTATGCGTGAATTTTATGACTGTCCGTGCAAAATTAACATTTTTGTCCTTGTTTTGTCTACATTAAACCAGCTTACGTAGCCTACAAAATACCGGCAACTCAGATTACTTGTTAAATTTTCAACGCCGGAATTTTTTTTGTGTAACGAAGGCAACCCTTAATATTTTTAATAGCCCCGAAACACATTTGTTTAAAAGCCTCTGAGGAGCATTTTTTTTCTCGGACGAACCCGAGATGGAAATCCTGGGAGAAATGTAATATCTCGCGGCGAAATTAAGTTTCGTGTTTTTTTTTCCTCAGTAGGTTTTATTTCTCTCCGTGAGTTGAAGGAGGGGGAAACAGAAGAAAAAGGAGGAGGGAGGGAAAAGTGTGCGCGTTGGCGTCTCACCAGGCGAGGTAGGACACACTGGTACGTTCGGACACAAATTACCCAAGTGAAGAAGAAGAGTTTTTCTCCTGCCGTCATGATGGAGGTAGGGTGGGGGAAAAAGAGGAGGGGATGAAGATGTTGGCTTGAAGGGTAGGATAAGGGTGGGGAGGGGTGGATGAGCCAACTTGAAGGGGACAAAGCAGGCCGGGCAAGTGAAACGGTGTCAGTGTCGTGTCAACACAGGTTTGTAGCGTCGCGATGCCAGACGCCTTCCTTCGTGGCAAAGAAAAGGAAGGGAAGACAGGCAGAGGCTGTAAGAACGTCGATCCGTCTTGATTTAAAGGCCGCTACAGCTGCAAAACGTCTTTTTTTTCGCCTCTGAGCTTTTTAATCCTCAGTGTTAATTTAGATAGTTGTGTTTAATAGATACACAGAGAAAGAGTTTTGGTACGGTCACCCGTACAGGATGTCCAAAAATAAGCGCATAATGAGAGGACCAAGAGAATCCTTGGCTGAATTGGAGACGAAAATGTTACTGGCCAAGTTTTATACGATGACTAGGGACGTGAAAAATTCGCGTTTTCTCTCCGCCACAAGCTAGAATTACACCAACTGTGAATTCATGTCACTTTCGCCAGGGGCGTAGCCAGGGGAGGTTTTTTGGGTGTCCAAACACCCCCCGAAATAAAAAAAACTTATGCGTCGTTAAAAATATTATATTGTCGGGCAAAAGTTTATGTAATTTAAGTCCAATATTTTGATTCCAAACTTGCTTAAATAGCACCAATTTGCACCGTCGCCCTAGTACAGGTTGCAAGTGGACAACCCCCGAAGATAAATCCTGGCTACGCCCTTGCTTTCGCAGTTGGCTCTTGACTTGACACGTCCTGTAGAGCGCTGAGCCAATAATAAAGGATAAAGTAAATGCAGACCCAATCGTGTGGTATCGTTGTATCAGAGAGCAACCAATGAGAAGCTGTTGTCTGCTTGAGTACCCTGATATTCTTGGATGTTAGCCTACAGACCAGTGGCCGTCGCGATTTTTTCAGGTCTCTAACGGCGACATAAAATGCACAATGTGGCAACGTAGTTAGTCCTCGCTTGCGCTCCACATATATCTTACTTATTTTACTTATACTAATGTTAACTATACTACAGGCTAGAAAAGTCAATGTCATAAGTTTGTCACAGGGAAAATTTCTGCCTCTTGATCGCTGGTATCGGTAGTGCACCAAACTGACCAATCCTGAATTTTAAGTTACGTTGAGTTGATAATTCAAAACGTGAAATCGGTTTTTTTACTTTAAAATTAAATTAAATGACAAATGACTTCTATCATTTCCAAGTTTATATAAATTAATTTTACTACGGTTTCGTATTTATCTGATACATTAGCGATTGAAGCGAAACTAGTGGCAGAAATTTTCCCTGTCCCAAACTCTCCCATAAGACAACGTATTTTCTTTCTAACCTGTAGTAGAATTAACCTTTTTCTACTGTTCTGACCTGCATGTTATCAGAGATGAGAGAAAGTACAGATGGAGTGTTAAACAGCATGTACTAAGGTCAAGCCAACTTTGTTTATTCAGTTAGAAATATGGCTGGGTGTAATCAGCTGTTCCTGTAAACGTAATGAGAAATGAGGTTATGGTTGGTCAACAAGCAGCCGCTTCGTAAACGTTGCTATGGTAACAAACAACATTTTTGAGTCAGCAATATGTCGGATGGTCACCTCCCCCTTCCGTTCCAAGGCCTCATATTTGGTAGCAGACTAAACTTCACTTTTCTATACATAACAGAGCATAATCTGAGATTCAATTGGCCACGATCTGTTATGTGTTGTAATTTACGTGTGTTACGTCACTACAGAGATTGGCATCTCTACCGTGTAAGCACTCTCCTCGGCAAGTTACGAAAATATCGGCCAGAGGGAGACGTCGAACAATCCTATAGCCACTTGGAGTCTAGTCAGTTTTCAGAAAAAAAATGCGAATTTTGCATGTCTCTAGCCGTAACACATACGTTATGCTCAATCTGTATGTTTGATCTAATATCTGCATATTATGAGTGCAGGTTGAAATTCAGAGCAGTTCAAGCATGAGTCTAAGTTTACTTGACGTAACATACATAATATAATACCTGAACATGCAGCGCAAGAGGGGACTTTCTCCGTGCAGTGTTGCCACATTTACACGTAAAATATCGCCGTAAAACGTTTTGGTAGTTTCGCCTCCAACTTAGCCCATGATTCACGTAGTATGATAACTATGCGTTTGTTTATTGAATACGTGCAGGCCCTATATAGTTTTTAAATGCAAATCAAATATTTATGCGTCCCAGAAATAAATTTGTTGACCGAGTAGTATAAAAAAACACGTGAAACATTCACTTGATTCACGTTTTATTCGCGGGGGCCGCGGGGGCCGAGGAGTCAGACATCTCACCTCCCACCAGGGCGATCCGGGCTCGATTCCCGACGGGGTCGGTCCCCGGATTTTTGAATGTGGGAATCGTGCCGGACGATTCGGTCGGCGGGTTTTCTCGGGGATCTCCCGTTTCCCCCTCCCATTCATTCCGGCGCTGCTCCATACTCACCTCATGTCATCCCTCACCAGCGTTTAAGACCTCACTGTTAAGCGCTGACCAAAATCTCTCACCCTCGTTTTATTCGCTTGTTTGGTCACATTGAATAGCATGTTAGGATGACAGCAGCACACATTAATATTTCTGTATGATCGTCAAGTGTATGAACAGTGTTGTATTGCGTCACGCGTGTTATTTTATACGCGAAACCAATACATGTGATCCGGATAGGCTTGTCTATGATAACAACGTACACTTAAACCGATGCTTTCGTGTTTTAGAAAGTACGATATCCGTATTAGAAACTTTTTTTTATTTTGCCGCTCAAAATTCAAAACCCTTTTTTTTTTTAGACTGTTGTTAATGAAAAAATACCAACACGATTAGTAAAATGGAAGTATATAACCTGTTGTTTTACTTTAAGCTACATTTTCTACACATACAATTATAGCGTTCATCGCAGGAAGACCATTGGAAAAAAAGTATACTATGGTATATCTATGCTTCAATTTATTTCCAGAGCCATCCATATAGCTTCCCTTTTTATTGTTTTTAGTAGGAAAATTGCGTCAGGAGAGGACTTTTCTTAAAACCAGACATCGTTCTCATTGGCTGACATACATTTGTTTTTAAATGATTAAGAAGAATATAAATAAATAATTTGTGAATGCTCTTGGACGAAATATTAGAATACATTTAATTTTGGGACTAAGTTCTTATGGATTTTATAAAATGATTTTTGTAATTGTATAGCTAATGTTACTGACCTGAAAAGATTTATGTACAGAAAAAGCAAATGTTGTAGTATGTAATAAAATATTTATTTAATAATGTGGAAAAGTATGTCCGACTTTGCAATGTCATAACGGTGTTTATAATCCTAATGGAGGAACTTAAAATTTCCTTTTCCTCTACGGATATTGCGCCGTTTTCTTCATTAAAAATGTAGAAGAATTTAATTAATACGTGGTATGTACTAGTTCATTTAGTGGTATAAAGAGATTATTTATTCAATAGCTACTATGTTGAAATCTTACCAATTATTGACTTCAAGACAACATAAGGGAGTAATGAAATAATTCACACGTTGGTAAATAGACTGGAGTATTATATAGTATATGTATGCTCGATTTAATATTTATTATTAGGCTCGACGGCGTGTTCGTTAAAAATAGATTAGGTTTCACATAATTTTCACGTGAATGAAGTGCACAATTTTTAATAGTCTACAACGTGTATCGTCCACGTACAGTATGACAATGTTAATTACCACATCGAAGCAACATGGCGATGGGACTGATAAAGTTGTTTACTCTAGCAAGTACATTAATGTACAAACAATTTTGAAAGATTGTATGGACCAAATAGATATTTTGGTTGCAATAACAGAAGTGTAGTAGCAACTATAATGAATATTTATCCCATCGGGGAATATTTAATATTTTTAAGTAGAAAAATGTGGAGTGAAGTACAAGCATGTTTCTCTGAAGTCTGTAACAAACCGTCCCTGTTTACTCTTACCATACCGTGTTCTTGCAAGGTATCTTGTAACTAGAAGCTTGCGATGTGCCATTCCATCATCGGCAGCACCGTCATTTTATACCGAGGTTTTTTCTCGTGTGTCAACTCCGTTTGCATGGTTCACTCTATTTCCGAAGGTCTGTGTACGAACCCGCGTAGGGAAATGATGGATTACTTACATCAACTTAAAAGCAGGAAGAACAAGGAACCAACATTAGTGTACACTCACGTATATGCGGGAGAGTGCATTAAATCCGCTCTTGGCTGAAGAATATGCTGCTCCCACCAACGTAGGTGAGTTCGCGTTCATCACTAAAATAACCTCAGCCGTGATAATATGAACGCACCTTATTTCTGTGGGAATATTGTGATACACTAAGTTTTATTACAGATAATGCCGACTTCTACATAGCTTTAAACATAGTTTAACAGTTTTTTTCACTTAACCACTTTATAAATGAGGTTCTACAAATGCGACAATTAGCCTTCAAACCATTATTAATCTCAGGGTTGAAATGCCGTACACCCTATTTTTAGTGTGTCAGAGTATCGGTCTCCAGCTGTTGATTTACAGATTACATGTAACAAAATTAGTTATGGTTTTTAATTTAAAATGTTTTCCTTTATTTTTCTGTCATGTCGTTCGTCGTTAATTACTTTCCACATACGTTTCTACAAATACGTGTACAGTTACAAGAATATTCTTAGCAATTTTACAGACAGTTTATAAAGTACGTAGATTTTTCTTGTAAAAGAATTTGTTTGTTAAGCTACAAGGATTTGCTTTACACGCAGTTGAAAAACGTACAAATATTTTTCTTGTTAAGTAATTTGCTTGAAGAAATCTTTCTTATTATCATAATCTAGCGATTTACGGAAATTATATTGTTATGCACAAAGCGCATTCTCTGGTTTGCGCTCTGCTGTATTAAAGTGTGTGTATATAAACATGTATATATGTAAACTACGTGCTACAAAATTAAACATGTTAAGAACGTGGTTCACCTCAGTTTACAACGTCCTTTTTTTATACTTGTACCGGAATTTTTTCCTTATTTTTGACATAAATTGTGACTAAATCTTCCTCTTAGGAAATTTGTCTATCTCTCATATTTTTTTGCGTTATGAGTCGTAAACGTCAAAATTTGCACTTTCCGGTTTTATGTACGCCACTAAAACTAAACCGAAAAAAATCACAGTGTATAACAATGGTGTAGGCTATGATTATTGTATTTAATAAAAAATGCTGAATTTTCTAATGAAAATTTGAAAATGTTTTTAGAAATAAAAATATATTATTTTTGTTTTTATATGTGTCAAATCACAGCCTACAACATTGTTATACACTGAGAATTTTTTCGGTATGGTATGTCAATTGGTTTAAATGATGTACACAGAACCGTAAAATGCAAATTTTGACGTTTACGACTCAGTATGCAAAAACTTTGAGAGATTCAAAAAGTTCCTGGGAGGAATATTTAATCACAATTTATATCTAAAATAAGGTAAATAATATCTGGTACAAATATACAAAGTAAAAAAAGTCGTTGAGAACTGATGTGAACCGCGCCCTGTATGCCATCAAATAGTACATTAAATATTCAGGACGCCCAGGAGCAAACGCATATTAAGATCACTACACGCGAAATCTGGGATAAACTGGATACATAAATATTAGTGTCAACATGTTATACGGTGACATTTTATATGTACAACGTGGAAACATAGCACTGTGATTATAAGTCACCTCTTGTGCTACATAGATATCTTACTAATTTTACTGCTACTGTTCTGACCTGCATATTATAAGTGCAGGTCAATATCCCGAGCAGTTCAAACATGTTTCTACGTTTACCTGCCCACCATACCTAAAATAATACCTGGACGTGGAGAGCAAGAGGGGACTTTCTCCGTGCAGTGCTGCCACATTGTGCATGTTAAATGTTATAGTACAACATTTTGCCACTAACATTTTTTTCACCAATTTAGCCTAAGATGCGCGAGATCTGGTTATTATGCGTTTGTTTCTGGACATTCTGTATACAAACAGAAAGTTGCAGTGGTCCAGGGATATTTGTACCAGTACACGGATGTAGGGTCTAATCACGGTTCGTTGGTAATTTTTCTCTCAAAATAATCAAACTTAAATACTAGTTTTAAAAATTATTTAATAAATATGATAATTTTCCTGATCACAGAAAAATGACTGTTTCAAATTTGGTTTTTCCTTATTTCATGAACAAATACGAGGCTACGCCTTGTAATTTAAGAAACTTACACTTTGCAACTTTGACTACAATAACCATGGTAGTTTTACAAGAAATTTTTTTGACAACTGGGCTTATAAGGAAATCGTACAATTTTTTACACCGTAACGTGATGTATCATTCTATAAGTTATTATCTCATGGTGAACCTACAAACTGTCTACCGGGTGAGGGAGTAACTATCCCTTACAGTACTTGCATTCAGGATGGTCCTGTTTCCGGCTTGGCTAGTCTTATTCCAGTTTTCCACGTTCACCCGAAATCTTTATAATCGAATGCTGAGATGGTAGATGTATTCACGCTTTGCCCGTTTCACTTTCTGTTCTTGATACTGCAACCTCTTGTTTCCTCTAAGATGACCTCACTGTTGTCACCTCATTGTCATACATGCGTATCTGAAATATGCGTATATGAGTATATAGAAACTGGAAATATTCCAGCATATTACAATATATTTATATATACACACTTATACACACACACGCACACACACACATATATATGTACAGACACACACGAAGTAGTAGAAGGATAATTCAAGCAGGATATATCGACTTATTTTATTCACGTCTTATTCTATAAAAGTGATGAAGTTAAAAAAGTAACCACACTGTGTAACACTTAACCACTGAAATAAAAGTGGAAGGGACAACGGCAACCCAGCAGCAACTAAAAAATCTAAATTACGAACATAAGCAAATAATAAAATTATTCTATGCATAAATACACACAAGTATATATATATAAATAAATATATATATACATATACACAATCTCAACAATCTATATATCAAATTTTTTCCCATACTTATTAGAATAAATCGATTAAAATACTTTATAAACACAATCCCAAAAAGAAACCCATGAAATGCGTAACTATGACTAATTATAAACATAACAACAAAGTTATTTACTATAATCACAACTGTTACGTGCATTACTGTACGAAATATAAAGAGAGAAACGTAATTTAAACATATGCCTGTAGTAGTCAATATCGTTTTTATACAAACCCGCACACACAAGCGTACACACACAATTAGAGAATAAAAAAATAAAATTATCCATCATTTAAAATTATCTGAATTATTTCAATATCCCACTGATAAACTTTTTTACAGTAGCGTAGAATTATGCTGTATGGTTTTCTCCTCAGTCGAATTCCAAATACGTGTATCGGCTGCCACGAAACTATTAAAGTGCCTACCTTCGGTTACGACCTTTGCAGCACCAGGCATTCCGTAACGTTATATGTAAAGCAACTTGAAAGTTTGTTTTATAATCATTTCTACTGTTGTGTCATAAAGTTAGTTCCGTTACTGACGTTATCATAAATCTTATGTGGCCCTACAACGTGAGACGTGAAAGATTAATACACGTTTGACGATGATGATTTGGCTCGAAACTTGGCGACGCCTGCAGCTGTTACGATTCTTTACGCCACTAATGACACCTGGCATCTATCCATGACTATTCAATCTGCCACCTGATGTTCGTCCGTTTTTTTATTTCACTAATTACGTGTTGTCTTTCCATGCTATTATTAAATTTTTATGGGACAGCTGGACGATTTAGTCGTTTCGTGGAAATCATATTAAATTCTTATTCAAAGTGCGAGTTACGAATCAACAGCGAGGTTACTAGAGATAATAACACGCAAAGAGAGAAATTAGGAGAAGAATCTGTCATAGTCTTTGTTAAGACACCAGCCCAGCATTCGCCTAAAGTGATTTCGTGAAGCCATGGAAAATCGGAATTTAGATGTCCGGGTCTACGAATCGAACTCCGGTTCAACCAAAAGTGGTGTACAATGTGTTACCGATGCGCAACTTTATTATGTCATTTTGTGGAAGTGAAATATAAGTTACCCTGAGATTTTTAAATGTTTGTTGCAATGGGAGTTTACAGTAAGAATGTATTGATTTGTGTACTTACGCCATTTCTCAAATTTTGTTGAGGAAACTTGTATTAAAAGACAACGTACAAAAAACAGAAAAAAGCAATCTTAGAGGAATTCGGTTTTTTTTTCAGCAAGAATTCTATCTTTAAAAATCTTGTTGTGTGAAGTAGCTATTGGAAGTAACTTTCAGATTAAAATATTTTATTTACGCAAGTGAGTTATGTTCTGTTGTCTCTCGCACCAATAACGTCAACGAAATGTGTGTATTCGCCTTATGCATGTTTTGTATGAATACATGTTTACGTGAAATATATCATTAAGTAATAATTATGCACTGAAGATTGGCTGATACAGAACTTAATTCAATTTCAACATTTTAGACTTACTTAGTTTATTACGTAAAGTTCTGTGATTCTTTTAATTTTCCTCAGAATATTTCAAAAGTCTGACAGAAGGAGACCGTTATATAGCTTTAAAGTAACAGAGTCTGCGTGGTGAATCTGGCATACCACTCACCCGTGGTTCGTCCAAGTTGTGTTTAAAGAATGCTTAATTTGTCTGCATAAATTTTGCACAAACGTGACTGCACTTCGAAAATTTCACAACTTCGCACTTAAAATCCCTCTTAAATCCGTGCCTCAAATCTTAAGCGTGCACATAAATAAAACCAACAGCTGACGAGGTCTAGCGGTAATTGGCGCAGTGCTGCCAACGCACACCGCCAACTTTTCAGAGCGGCTAGTTTGCTCAGGCGGAACTTCCCCCATCCCTCACCGGCATACGGGGTTGTAAACACAGTCTATAATTTGTTTGGGTTCCTCCTTGACTTGTCGCCGTCGCAGGGTAGTTAAGGCCTAATTAACGTCGCGGGAAGCTTCCGGTGGTTGATTAATGCTGCTGTGGTGGCCCTGCACCCCCCTCTTATTATCATGGTGCACCCCATCCCCTTTATCCACACCCCAGGATAAACGTCGGTGGAAACTGTGGTGGGGACAGTTGGCAAACGGAGGATTCTGAGTTGGTCAGAGCAATCCAAGGCGAGAAGCTCGAGCGTGTTGACGCAACGAGTTTGCCTTGTAAACACCGCACGAACCAGTTTTTTTCTCAGTGGGGGAGTAGGGGGGAGGGTTTTGGGTTCGTAGGAGGTACCGAACACAGGGAGAGGGATGGCTGTGCAAACAAGCACCCCCGAGGCCAAACACAAGCGATAACCCTGTCCCCTTCTTTTGCGACAATGTCGCGCGCCAACAGTACCCGAGTCCTGGGTTTCCTAGACTTTCGCTACTCTCACTACTCCCACTGCCTCAGCGGAAATCATGTTGCCCTTGGTCAGGGTCAACGTGCAAAGGGCAGCCTTAAGCTTAATACATACGGTTATCTTTCCTGAACAAGGAAGTGAACACCTAAATTTTAATAGGCACGTTTACACTTCCGTAACACAGCAGTAATTGCGTGTTCGCTTAAATGTGACTATATGGCAAAAGTCGGAAAAATGAAAACCTGTTTTTGTTTATTATTTATTTATTTTATTATCATCATTAACAAGGATACAGACTTCGTCATTTTTAATCATAAAATACATTAATTACATTCATGATAGAAACAGATAATAAATTTGATGTGACTATACAAGTCTTCAGTTTGTATTCTACTGTCAAGTAAACAACATCATTGTAAATTAACGTTTGTTAATGTGCCAAACAAAAACATCAACAAATGTCTTGCATAAGAAGGTGAATGAAAATTAGTATCATCTTAAAACGTTTCTAGATGGAATGCAAGACCCTGCCTGTATGCTACTTACATAAAAGTCGGCCAGTGACACAGTGCAAGTCGGCTTAAATGATAGGTGTACACTTTCTTATTCAAAACCGATAACTGCGTGTACTATGTTTAAAGAGAGCGTAAGTTACTCTTATTGCATTTCCTCCTACTGACTATCACTCACTCGATGAATTTTCATACTATTTTTTTTTTTTCATCGTACTCTGTGCCGTGTAGTACTGTAAGTCAGCTTAAGATGCATCCTCAACGGAACAATAATGTTACTTATAAATAGGCTATCTTTTGAAATGAGTGTACATATACAATTGGGTGACAGGCCAAGCTGGTGTGTGTGTTTACATACATTGAATATCATGCTGGAAATACGTCACAACGCTACCAATAAATAAACAATCTCCCAAAGACTGTTACTGATTTTTTTGTTGCTCATTGCGTAATTAATAGAAATAAAAGCTGACGTTCTCATAAAATGCAGTTAAATTCCTTAATACAACTGTGCAAAACGTAATACGAAAATATTAAACTTTGAAGTGTGATTATTTTTTCAAGTCGCATAATAATGTATTTTAACAGTGCTAATTACGTAAAAATACTCGAACACTCAGATGGTTTTTATGCATCATTCACCCAAACAACCCAAATTTTGCATGCATTTGACGGAAATGATATAGAACGATAGTGTCCATTCAAATTTTTGTATGATGGTTAAGTGTAATTTCGACGGATATACTATGTGTGGGGTACATCATGCAAATTTTAGGTAGGCACGAGGACATTAAAATACGTTCATAAAAAGTTATTTCCATTAAAAAATAAGAAACAACTTGGGATAAAACAACACAGTTCTGGATATAGTTTTCACCGACAGAAGATTTCTTACACTAGTTGTCTACAGTAGGCTGGTAAGTATTAGGCTATGTTTTACTATTCATTTTTTTGGGTAGCTAGGTTTTAACCGCATGGCGTTTCGTAACAATATTTTTATATGGTGATTGTTCTAAAAGAACACGTGCAAATCAACAAACAAAGTTTACCTTGTTGAAACAACTTCAGCCAAGAGTGATAGAAAAACCGCTCATAGCATCAGAGTGACACCCGTCACCCGTTTCGAGGGTTTGAAAGGCGAAGTCAGTGAAAAATTACTCTTTGGGCCGGTTTTATAACATATGTTTGGCTTCATAATTCGAGTTAAATGTCGAATTAACTGAGATTACCTATTTTACGACTGCCACCACACTTTAACTTCGATTATACCCAGCTAACTGAAGTTAAAATTGAAACGTCCAGTCTTAATCCTAACTTCTTTAAACCGTTTGCATACGTGAAAATTTCGTCACGAATGTAAGTTCCTGTGTTTTATTAATGTTATCTGTCTTAAGAAATAAGTGTAGAAGAAAACGTCGTGATTTAAATGCTAGGGTCCATTTGGATTCCGTATGAAACTGACTTCTGTTTGGAGTTTTAAATGGCATAGCTAGCGACTGTTTAATTTTATATTTAAGGAGGGCGAAAATGAAAAAATTCAAAGCGACAACAGTGGATTAATGAAACGTGTATGTAATTATTTACAGCGATTTTGGTTCTTCTACACGTTATCACCTAACGAAATTGTCCACATATAATATTATTGACAATGTATAGAGTAAAGGTCTGGTGTTACCCTCGTAAGGGAAGTAATACCAACCCCTACCCCCCAACTTCGTGTTTTTTATAAATAGTAATTTCGGACAGTAGTTAGGAATAGATGGTATACTTTTAATCCTAAGTGTATTTTTTACAAACAGACGCAATCATTAAACGAGTTCTGTACTGCCTTTTTCAATTGTGAAAAATAATACTAGTAGTTTTTTATGTGGTTTGATGATTACACTGTATTAGTTACATTACACAGTGAATTGAAATTGAAAGAATATCTAATTACTTATCCTGCGCCTAAATTAATGAACAAAACTTCATACATTAACGACTAAATCTTGGACACTGGATTCATGCAATTCTGCATAAGTTGAGTACACAACCTCGCTTATATAAACCGAGTTTGTCAACCGCATTATTTATATAACGAGAGGATTCTTAAACGTTGTTGACTGTGTAATTGACACTAACTTTGTTTACGTAAACTGAGATGAATGGAAGAGTTCGAAATCGGCCATAAAAGCGTTTCCTTACATTTCGACGCGTCTAACCAACAACACAATAACATATACATTTTCGTAATTTTTGTAGTATTCATTCTATCCGTCAATAATTGTACAGCAGCACGTTGTATGAGTATTGTTTGTTATTTTATCAGGTACATGAATAATTATACGCAGCCCATAATCGGAAAGACTGGGCATTAATGTGATATTCAGGAATTTTTTTAAACCTTTAAACCCGTTCACCTCCTCAATGTAGTTTATGCAGATACGACGTTCTTAGTTGGAGAGATCAGTTTTTATTAAACATTATCAACACATACAAGACAACTCGATGCACCGACCTTTCTGTTGTACGCATTTTTCGCAACAACGCAATGCACCGTGTATTGTCGGATGTGTCCGAAGGAAACATGCATGTCGGAAATAAGGCCAGCCGCTTTGACGTACCGTTACTATCCGCCCGGCATCTGAGCATCTAACTGGTATGAGTATTCTGTTTTACTGGACATGGACGTTGTAGAAACGTTGTATAAATTAAGTCCGAGATAAACACGTTAAACAGGATTGCAGAGACCCCACTTCATAAAAAATTCAGCATTATATAAATGCCAACACGATGGAGCTGCCAGTGTATCTCTCTCAGAAAAGACATGTAAAAATAAGGCAAATGTTACTCTGCAGACTTTGCGCATAGCATGTGCTTCGATATGCTTAAGGCGTTACTACAACTATGCATGTACAGGCAAGAAACGCATACACGCGAGGTACTCAAGACTTTTCGGCCAGACTGTAATAAGATCTTCAGATTTCAACGTAGTTTCATATACAAGGTATTACATAAGCCTCCACTAAACGAATAGGTAGGAAACATTCCTTTGTCGTTGGGATTCCACTATACTCCTGATGTATAATTTTTTTGTTTTTTAGTTGCAATATTTGTTTTAGAGCATAAAGAAATGTTTACTTGCAGAACCAGTTTAAAGAATATATTATTTAATATTTTACGCTAAATTTACTTGATGGGTTAAATTCAATTTGTAAACAGCGAGCAAAAAAATAGTGTACCAATTTATTTTTCACGCTGTTTACAAAACCAAGAATTTGTATAACAGGGGTGAAGAGGAACCTTAAGAGACTGCCTACCGGAGATTTCTGGCGAGTTACATGTACACCACCTAGGGCGGGTTTGTTCTTCTCAGCGAGGCCTACAACTCCTGAAAACTATTAGAAAATTAGTATTTTAACACTCAAAAACACATTTTTTTTTTCATTTTCAACATTTTTATTCCTTAGTATTGCTCGAGTTGTCATAGTGTTGGGGCAGTGTATGGAAGAAACATTTCTTGCTAGCTTGACAATACAGGCTTGTTTGCCTTATGCGGGGCGAGGTTTCTGACCGTATTCGGCACCTTCAACCCCTCCGGGAGAGAGGAAGTGGACGCTGCTAGACAGCAGATATTGTTACGGACTTGTGTCAGTGAGTAGTGTGATATTGTAACAGCTGCAGTAAAGAGCTTATGAAGTTCTACACAGTTGTTTTTAATTTCGTTCAAGTATAGTAATGTTTGAGCCACAACGGCAATATTCTCCTCTTCTCAATGTAGACAATGGTTTCTGTCAGAAAGCGATAACACGAATGACTAACCTCCAACGAATATAATTCTACATGTAACTCCTTATGCTTGCTCTGGGGTAGGCAAAGTTCTTAGTTTTTTTTAGTAGGACTATAAACTATACACTTCGTTTGTCTTCTAACATCACGGCGGACCGGAGTCCATCACCTGCGGGGTCGTTTCCATTTTTTGCATCTGAGAATTGTGACTAACGTTATTACCTTTCTCCTATACTTTGGACTCTGTCACTGTTTCATATTATCATGACACCACTCACCAGCGCCGACCGAAATCTTTTCACTCAAGCAATTGTCATGTTTACTATAAGAAATAACATGAGAAAGTTTGTCCTCATGTCTTAGAAACATCCTGTATAAATAACGGGGGATCTGGTGTTTGCATGCTGGCTGTTTCTGAAGGAGGAGGGTAGGTTGCAGGTACGAGCAAGGAAGGTGTTTATCAACATGTCGTAGGCTGGCCGGTCTGTCTACCCGCCACGTCGAGGGGTTTAATGTGACAGCTGTTTACTAACAGTCCCCGCCGAGAAAAACCTTGGCGAGAAATCGAGCTCCTGCCCGCTTGGATGGCGTTACAGAGAAGAGCAGGGCTGCAACCGTTCATTGGAGGAATTTACTTGTCAAGTATGACCGCTACTGAAGAACTGACAACGTACGGAGACAACGACTAGCATAAGGCTGGATTTGCACATTGGCCTAATAAGGCCTGGCCAGTCCTGGAACGAAAACAAGCTAATCTCCAAAGGAATGGCCAGTAGTCATTTACACACTGCTATAATTCATACTTGGAGTCATATCGACAATTTTGAGACAAGGTAACGGAGGATAAAGTAGATGTGACAGTTGCTGCTATGACTTTCATGCTGTGTGTACATTTGCACATTAGTGAAAGACTATGAATAAGAATATGATTCATCCTTCACCACGCATTTGGTGCAGCATTTCTATTATTATGGAAGTTGTATTAAAGACCCAACAGCAATGTTTCCTCCTGTTTTAAGTCTGTTAACTCCAAAACTCTCTACATTGGCTACTAATCCATTTTTCAACACTCCACTTAGTATTTATTTTCAGCTCCAACTACAAAACATAAAACACGCAACACTAATGCATAAACGAATGTATAAGTGAAGTCCCAGTCAAGGCAAACACTCTTGTTTCACTTTTCTAGCGATATTATTTAAGCCTAAACAAGAGCAGATATCAAAAATTTGTTTGGCAGTGTTGTTTAAAATCTGCTTCACTATCTTGGCTGACTTCTTCAAGACGGTAAATACTGTGATATTAGCTAATTACGTAACTGACGAAATTTTGATTAACTGACTTTAGTCGAAATCGTTTATTATCTTTCACTGGAAAAAATTGCTATGACGGCAATACCACTTTAAAAAATTGTGAAACATACATTTGAAATCAGCTCTCGGTTAAGCATAAAAAATTATCATAAAACCAGTAGAAATTAAAGAGCATGGCCTTAACGCCAACGCATTTGTCAGTTCCTTTCATGGCTGGACGCAAAACCGACAACGAATGGTCAATGCTTCCAACACACAGCCAACGTTCCAAGATTAGTCAAGAGCTAGTTACACAGCTGTTGATTCCTCCCAAGGTCGGTTGCTGAGCCAATGAACAAAGTATTCAACCGCCTTACAAGTCCCGAGTGCGGCTTCTCGAACAACTCTAAGATAACACTACCCGATAACAGAGTACACTGCTGTTGGACGAAAACAAGGCGAATAGTGCAAAAACTGTAAACAGTAGAAATAAGAAAAATCACACTCATGAGAACCTGTATGCACTGTGTCCAAAATACCGGAGAAACAAACAAGAAGTTAGTGTAATATACAATGTATATTAAATAACGAAAAACGCACGTCACATCTATTAAAATGTTTCACAAATGATTAAAGTTGTACGCGTATTGCATATCCCCGTCATCTTAAGACACCCAATAGCGTGAAATTATAACCTGGTGACTTAACTAAGGTAAACCTACCTAACTTCAGCATGTTACTTTGTAAACGTCTACAAATACGGTGGTTTTGTACAGGCAACCAGTTATAGGTTTGTAAAAGGTAAACAAAGACGCCAGAGATAAATAAGACGAATATGTTGTTGTCAGGGAGGATTTTTCGACTTGACAAAAGAGTTTAGTAATTCAAAATGTGTACAGTCTTTTATTGACACTGTAGGCCAGTTATTATAAACAGCCTCTATCACTTGTGTCCGGAAAAGCAGTTCTATAGATTAAACCATGTCAAAATTATGGTGAAGAACAGCTGGAGAACAATTAGGGACTCCTGATTTCCGCGGAAAGGTTTTGGCATCACTTTGTTTCAGTTACTCACATCTGCAGCTATGTTTCGTAATCTATGATTGGATGTTTATTTAACTCGCAGCGTCTTGAGGTTCTGTCCACTAATCACAGACGTGTTGTGTTGCAGTAACCTTGTCCTGATTGGCGCTGTCAACTAAGACTCTACCTAAAGTTGTTGGGGGGGGGGGAGATACCAAGTTGAGAAATTTCACAACATAATAAGGTGACACCGATCACACGTCATGAAGGGGGGAGGGGTCCGGGAGCCCTCCCCCGGAATAATTTAGGTTTCAATGTGCAAAATGATGTAATTTGAATAGTTTTTGCAAAGAGACACTGCAGATGTGTAAGCAAGGTATTGAAACAAAATGGTGGAAAAATCTGTTTGCGAAAATAAAGGACACCTAAGCATTATTTTCGCTGAGGCAACTAAGCGAAGCAGTGATTATTGTTACGCGTCTACTTTCTATGCAACCTGTCGTACACGTGAGCTTGCACGGCATTGATGACCAGGCGTTGTACAGTGGAACTTAGAACAAAATTAAATTATATAAAAGTAATTTTTTCATATATGTAAATGTATACGTAAAAAATGGGGCCAGCATAAATAGCGTCTGGGACTTGGGTACTTGATTTCCGAATACACAATATTAATCTAGATCAACTCAACCAATTTGGCCCTAATTTGTTTAGACAGAAAAAAAAAATTGCATTAAGTTCATGTTGGCGTATGAAAGTATGTGATGTAAACTAGGATTTTCTGTAACACGATATTTTCTTCCGTGTAGCTTGTAGGGTGTCAAGATGAAAGAGAAGCAAAGGGAAAGAGAACGTACGTTTAGCTAAAAATTAACACCAAAATACGTAGCACTAGAGAAATGGGAAAACAATGTCATTATTGATCATAGAATACGTTCTCAGAACAAAACGACAGTTACTAAGAAGAGGATATTATAAAATGGGTAGCCATCATGCACGTAATAACTTGAATTAAAATATCAGAATATGATTATAGAATAAAAGACGAAGTGTAGATTATACAATAAAAAGTTACGAAGTGTTTTTCAAATTTGTTAACAATGCCGAAAAACAACTGCAATTTTTGTGCTGCTGTGAAATGTTATTGTATACATCCTCGAGCACAGTGATAGTAAAATTTTCGAAGTAATTAATCGAATCTTTGTGTTTACACAATATAAGTTATTTAATTTATTTAAATTTAGAAATATGCTAAATGTTATTCGAAATTTGTGTCTTTTCTGAAAAAGCCAGACAAAGTGAGGTGGCGCAGTGTTTGTTGCCACACAGGATTCGGGTTCGTGAGATCCAGGATTTGATTCTTGGTCCGACCATCCTGATTTCGGTTTTATATAGTATTCGGAACTAACTCCAGGATAACGCTGAGATAATTCCTTAACACTGGCTATGGTCACTTTCCCTCCATACTCTGTTTCTCTGTACAACCGAATAAGTTTTCAGTGAACATGCAGTCGACAAGACGTTAAGTTGGGGCATGACAAGCTGAGTAGGAAATACTTTTTTCTCTGATCATAACTTGTTTTCGATACTCATAGTAAACTGTATCACAATCGCGTTGTAGTAAAATACACCACCTTAATGTAAACGCATAAATCCATAACATCTGACGAATGTTGATGACGCATTTAGACATATATAATGTTTTAGTTACGATTATGTTCTTGTATATTTGTAGTCATCAGATACTGTGTTTGGGAAAGCATGCGATTAATAACGGAGGTATTTGTATAATGTTATGGCGAAATAAATATATTTTTTACTAATATAAATTTTTGTAATTTATATATGAAATATACAACCCACGTAGTTAAGATGTAATATTTAAGTACGCTGACTACCTGCGTGTTAGAGGCGGAGCAATGACGGAGACATAAGGGCGACCTAGAAACGGTCATCAAATGCCGCATCGCCTCAACGATCCAAGCTCTGAAATAGCGTGCAAGGTTCCCGCCGAAACGTTTATACTATGGGACACTAAGAAGTAACAATATAATTGTATTAGTGGAAAGTCTTAGCAAAGTTCAGTGCAGGTCTCAAACTGAGTTTCACATACATCCTGTTAGTACATTATGAAGTTCGACAGTCTGAAAAGGCAGTTTTTAGCTATGTTGGATGGCTTAGAAACAGTGTTTTAATGAGCATAGATTCTTAACAATGAGGTTCCGACCTTGTCTGATGTGCGTTTTCTTTTCGTACGTTGGCACAATGGGCACACGTGGAATTGTTTAGTAGGAAAAAACCTGCTTATGAACACACTGCGACGGGTTTGAAGCTTGAGGTAGGCGACCGCCTTAAGTACTACAAGCGGGGTAACAATAACTTCCTTTCTAACACGGCAATAAAACTCATTATATGAATAAAAAGTTTCCATTTTAATTTGCATAATGTAGTCACATTTCTAAAGTTTCGTTTTACATAGTTTTGAAAATGAAATCAGGTAGATGATGCTCACCATTGTCCGTACACTAAGTAAGCCGATTTCTGGCGTTTTTCATGACACTTACCAGCTTGGCAATGAGTATGTTGGAAATTTCTGCCCGGATGATGGTCTTCAGGACGTGTAGGGTCCTCGGACTAATGGCGTAATAGCGGGATTGCAAAAAAACTCCACAAAAATTCACGTGGAGCCAAATCAGGGTGCGACCTCCTGTCGATGGTTCTCGTGACCCGCGTTTGGTTATAATAAGAGGTGTCGCCGCTCTGTCTCTTACGTGATTAATGTTGGATGATTGGGTTCGTATTAAGTAATGTTGTAGTATGCCCGGCTAGCTCTAATTGAAATAAAATAACAAAGGAGTTGCTTTTTAAATCGGCCTAAGTGACTCACGCACTGCGGGTTGCGTCACGAGAGGTAGATACTTAAAGTTTATTTCTACGAAAATAATAGGCGCTTCCTCCGGCGGCTTTTGATCGGTCACGACGTTAATTATGTTGCAGGTACCGGCCGCGATCACCCGAAAAGTCCACACTCCGGTGACCCCGAGCTCGCTGTCCACCATCCACAAACCCGACGACGAAGATCCCGACACCTGTCCCCCCGAGCTCACACACACCCGGCTCGTCTTAAGACTTCATTACGTCTCTTAGTGCCTCGCGGTTCGCATCTTTGCTCTCCTGGGCGGCGTCCCCTTCCCGCCCCACCGGACTCATGGGGGCGGGTAGGTTCCCCCGACCAATCAGAGCGAAGACCTGGCCCGAACATTGCGTGCGTCCCTTGTAGAAGCTCCGTATTTATTTAAAATCAAATCAAACATAGGCACATTCTACAGCAATTATAAATAAAACACTTAGCCTAATTACTACTTGCTATCTTCAATTAATATAATTCTAGTTCAAATTACATACGTTACACAGGGTCTGTTGGGGGAGGGGAAAAGGAGAAGAAATGTGTAGGCGAGAGAGAGAGAGGATTGTATGGCAAGAGGACAGGGGGAGGTCGGGCGCCCCCCTTCTCGCACAGCATGTGGTAAGGCTCACGCATCATCTGCTCTATTGTCGCCAGACCGGCGGGCAATTATCACTCTTAAAAACTAAAATCATTATACATAAAATTATCTTAATGTTACTAGCATATTCGGGTCTGTGACATTCCACAGGTTAAAACTATACCAGACACGATACCTCTGCGATAATATTAGTAATATTTATATTTTCTAGTGTTTTTATACTGGCCTATCATAGGATCCCACAGACCCCTCACAATCAATACTGAAGTTAAAATGGATGGCAATATGTTACATATGACAATAAAGGCCCCTTCATTACAATTAATCATCACAATTAACCTAAACTACATTAATTTATATATAAAAGTATCAATAAAATAGGGCCGTCACAAGGGGAGCAGGCTGACCACTCCAAATCGCCTTTATTGAGATGATCTGCGCGGAGTGTTCCTTTAGAGCAACATCGATGCCCTTTAAGTGTGGGCCGTTGCTCCGTCTTGTTGCAAGCAAACGCCACATAAGTCAAATTCGTCTAGCCGTCCGTAAAGTACGCCTCGGCGCCAAACGCAGGCTCCTCACTGTTCCAACGCATGGTGGTGACTTATCGCGGTGGGGAACAAAACTTTACACCCACACGTCTAGAATGAGATCGTTCCCGCCCCGCTACGACACATACGGCTTGAATGGCAAACATTTGAAAAAAGGAAATCTTGCTGCCCCCCCCCCCCCGGATTCATTTTGTCGCTAATTACCGCGCTGAAATTGAGACTACACGATTACCAGCCTGACGGTCCTGGTCAGTAAACGATTCTCAAATTTTATATTTCATAATTGGTTTTTGGTATGTTTCACATTGTTAACGTTTCGCAAAACGAAATTCATTAATTTATTTTAAGGCTACTTCATTTGGTACATGTGCGATTACGAAATTTTTTTATTTTACCAGCTCAAGTTGCACTATTGTATTAGTTGCCTGCTTTAATGAAATAAGATTAAATTACATTTTTTTTTCATTTACATAATCTCCAAAATATAAATGAATTACTTTTTTTCATGTCTGGATACAACTAGCTGTTTTTTCAGGCATTTTAAAACTTTTGTAAGTAAATTGTAATTTGCATGCATTCTGTTGTGTTATTATAAAGACTAGTGAATATTCTGTAAGAAGCTGTGACATCTGCATTTATTTATACACACAAATATTCATTTGTTGTTAATTCAGGGGTGACGAAGAGACAAAATAGTTTGACGACTTCAGTAAATTTTCTTCACCTCTTATTTCCAGTTCTGTCACGACGCGAAGCAACGTATGTTTGTTCTTCTCAGTCATGGAATTACTGTACAAATGAACGTATATTTAAATTCCCCTATTTTTTCATTGTTCCAATTCTACTAATGCAATATTAGAGATTTACAAAATACAATTACTATCTCTACATAGATGTATTACTTCAGCAAATGTAAATTTTGTATTTGTTTGATGTAGCTATGGGCGTACACGTGACAAATGTTCTGACGTATTATCAATTGAGACGTACAACTACACAATTTCTTAACATTATATTAATGATGTCAGATATCCTATCTAACTAATCACCCTACGCGGGGGTTTGAAAGAACAAAAATTATTTACGACATATAATAAAAATTTTTACGAAGGCAATCGTCGGCAAATTTATGTTATTTTACGAAATTACATTCATGCCCAATACGAAAATTATAACAATTTTTCTTTCAATATTTAGTCTGAGATATTTATATAGCAAGAAAATTATTAAATATCTAAACAACAGTGAAAAACAATTTAATATTAAAAAATAATTAATATATTTTTTATTTGCTTATTCTGGAATTGAATACTACGGACATTTTCGAAGTAGCTAAATACCACTTTCTGATGTGAAAATAATATATTCGTAAAATATATTTGCCAAAAATGAGCGAAAATGGATATTCACTTCATTTCATATGGACCATTAAAACTGCCCGGCATCTACTATTTGCTGCGGTCTGGCTGGAATTGTGCCAGGGCAAACTCTACTTTCTCGTTAATCAAATGTTAGGGGTGGGTGCGGTGGGTGAGTCCTGACCAGAAATAAATACAAAGCGAATGACATCTTAAATTTACAGAGTGCAGTGCTCTCGGAACATATGCGTTGCTAACAGAGGCAATGTTCCACCGAATTAGCTATCCCACACTTGCTTTGCTGATTTGATGTATACGGAGCGAGGAAGACTTTTTTTTTATCAGGACTATAATTTTATTTGTCTGATATTCCCTGGGAATGGAAACATATGACAACTTCTGAAACACTTCCAATAGTTATTATAACATAGTTATTACTCATAAACTAATGTATCCTATAGTCTGTATAGTACGTATTTCTATTTACTACTGTGGCATGTCTTTTCTGATTGGATTTTAATTTTATTGACTTTACAGTGGTTGATACTATCATTTTGTTATATATTTAGTCATTGTCGATGTTTACGACACGAAGAGTCTGTGTTTACATGTTGGTTGTTTTCAACGTCAAAAATTCCAAAATTAAATTTAAAATGCAATTACAACTTATATATAAATATTTCGTAGTTACCTCGTGACAAAATGTGAAAGTACATCCACAGACTGTTGGATTAGTGGTGAACATTAACCCTGCCAATATCAACAAAGCAATGAAAATCATATTCTCACGCGGGAAAGGACAAATTTCTGCACCGATTTTTGGGTTTTAATGGATCAAAATATATAAATTACTTTCTATTGCACAGTAACGACTGTTAGCATCATTGTTCGTAACAAACTAAAGAAGAATTTCGTTCATAATGGTGCGTCATTGAAAACCAGAGGATTCAAACAAACAGACAAGCAAACAAAAAAAAAAGGACTTTGTTTGTAACTGGCAAACATAGGTAAACATATACAATTCCACAAGTAATTCAATCAGTGAGTTGTAAGAATATGAATGAACACAAACGAGCCTCAAAGCAACAAAAAATAAACCAGAAAAATAATTAAATAACTCAGACTATTCCACAAAAAGGATTCCCGTAGTAAGTTCGAAACAGTAGACAATAATAAATATAATTACAGCAAAACATAGACAAAACAAACGAACGACAAATAAAGCTGGACGTAGAAACACAGACACCTTGAGAAGAGCGAATTAACGCAAATAACACAGTGACTGTGGACAGTAAAACAAATAAAACACAGACGAACACTATGGTCTCCTTGCGACAAAACTATTTGCGACGTTTCGGAGACTGCAATCTGTCTTCAGGCACATATACTGTCCGAGGAGCACCTGCTGACTGAGTATGAGCACTGGAAAACAAGGGGTTTATACAATCTGTACCCCTCTTCTGTCTCGGCCAATAGGAAAGAGGCATAACCTGATTCGCTGCGCAGGTTTGTGTTCATTTATTTTCTCGTAACTCATTGACTGAATTCCTTGCGGAATTGTATATGTTTACCTATGTTTGCCTGTTGTCAACAAAGTCTCTTTGTTTGTTTACTTGTCTGTGTGTGTGTGTTATCTGGTTTCCTGTGACACACCATTGCTGCAATGGCGTATGTCCAAAATATTTCTTTAGTTTGTAACGTGCTCCCATTGCATGAATCGTTCAAAAGTAGTACTATTGTTCGTGTTAGTAAATTATTTGAAGGATTTGTTAATTTGGCAAATCAACAGAACAGATTAGCATTGTACCGTTTGTGAAGAAAACAAAAACTACGTTTACCATGATCTTTGAAAGAACTGTGCAATGGGATTTATTTGCTTGGACGTACTACATTGCTGCATTACCATACCAATTTGCAGTAATTTAATACTTTTTAAGCAATTTGAACTTTGAACTTTGTTTTTTTTTATTTTGCTTTTTCACACACGTATTTTTTAAAACTGTTTGAATTTCTAATACGTCTTTTGGCATTAATATAACGCGTTGAATGGTGACAAATACCGTAAAACATACAAAACACTTCAAATAAATAAAGAATTAAACTCGTGAATATTTTAATTTTGAGAGAAAAATACGCATTTCACCTTAATAATCAAGTTTAAATACACCGTACGACCTTTGGACATTGCTCTTGCTGGTCTTGTAACAGTGTGCCATGCCGACATTGTATTTTTATTACAGTCTAGATGCAGTTTTCGTTATACTATATTGTTATACACAGCTGCAGAATTTGTTACATTCTTACAGTATGTAATGAGGAGATAAGTTTTTCTGATGGCCGAATGAGATGCTTCTGCGACTAATCAAAACATCTCTTACTCTGGATCCTGTTTGGAACTTTTAGGACGTAAATTAACGAATCTGCTTATGACTCTAACAACTATATTTAAGTTTCATGGGAACTATCGCTGTGATGCAGACATTTTAAATTATAGCTTCAGTATGACAAACCAAAACGTCCAGGGACAAAAAAATGTGAGTAAAAAAAGAGTAACAACCAAATACTATTAATATACCGCCAAAAATTTCACCATCACATGTCGGACACGCATTTGGAGGTTCCCGGTTTATATTCCAGCTCATAGTCATCATCATTTCGAATTTAGAGTCTTTCCTAAATTCACTCTACGACGAACACTGGGATAATTCATTAACACACACAATGGCCAATTCTTCAACAATTTCCTGTCCTTGTGTTAAGTGAGTGCCACTTTAAATGACGTCACTATCGACAAGACGTAAAATCGCCTCTGAGATACACATCGTTTACCAAGCATCCACACATGACCATCAGCTACCGCGACACTTCAGACCTGCTTACACTGTTCCATGGCGTACTGTCTGCGTTGTTTGCAATGTTCTTGATAACGTCAGGCATTTATCGCGTGACATCAACGGCTTCCTGAAAGAGGCCTGGCCTTTGACACAAGTACTCTCACACCCTGGTGAACAATCCTACCGACGTTCTGGGAGTCTTCTTGCAATAGCTTATTCCTGTCCGAAGAAATGTTTGCAAAACGCGTTTCATTGTTTGTCGTCTCCTAAGAGTTCTTAGACCTATCAGGGTTGTGCTTAGTACAGAGCTTCTATTACCTTTCTCTATAGTGTTCTACCATCAAAATTGAAATGGTATGTTTCCCTCTTCATCAAGAATGCCTGATAAAATTATATAGGAAGACAGATAACCTACATAAACAAAAGCACAATAAACATTCGTGATTGGAAAGCGAACGGAGAATATTTTAAGGCCAAACTCACGATTACTGCATCGTAGTTAGAGCAGAACATCGTCATAGAGTAAATGTGCGATGAGAAGTTTTCGAATATTCTGCTAACGGCCGAAGCTCACACACCGCCCGGCGGCCTACGCAGACTGCCATCTTAAACTACTTTATAACCAAGCTCCAATCATACGAGATGTAGGTCGCTTGACGGCCCACAGTGGGCTGAGAAGTCGAATCATGGTGCAAAAAATACAAAATCTTAAAATTTTTTCCCAGGCTTAATAACCATCTCATGTTGTTGTACAGGTACCAGTGTGTACGTGTGCAAGATATTTTAAGATTTGATTGTCGTTTGTCCCCAGGGTGACTGGCTGAATATGGTAGTTTTGAGTGCTTCTAAACTGATGGGAAA
>PNEQ01020730.1:31430-49931 GCA_003012365.1 Medauroidea extradentata | reverse complement strand
TTGAACGTAGATTCTAAAAATACCAAAGACACAATTATTGCACTTAAAAAAGACAGAGAAATCATCAAATGAAATATACTATTTTTATATGTAATTTCTATGGTGACATGACTCCTAACAAAATAGTAACTTCTCTGTAACGCTGTCAGTAATTTAGTCCACCAAAATTAAAAATAATTCTGTCACATGTAGAACACACACTGTAGACAATGTCGTAATAATTTCAGCTCAAAATAAAAATGTAAGATTTTTCTATTTTTGGCCAAGTAAAGAGCGTATCCAGCCCACTGTGCGCCGTCGGCTATAACAAGAGAGACCGTTATCACAATTTCGTTAGCTTATGCACGCGTAGCTGGTAGCCATTACGTCAGCAAAATTAGAAAACACGAGCCATATACAGCTGGCGGATGAAATGATACTGAACGTGTGTTCGGCATCTTAATTCATGAAACGATTACGCATTTGAAACTATGCTTTTTTATTTTTGTTTCTAGATATAATGCTTAAAAACATGATGTCGGGGCACTTAAAAATTGCTAAAAACAGCTTTTTCAGACTGCTGTCAAATAAAAAACGTCAACCGGAATCGTAGGTGTAAAACAATAATAGAGAAGCACACGCTGGACTATACTAGACACTTTCCGTAAGTAAAAAAGTAGGGTCACAGCTTAAAGTCCACAGGGAAAAGCCGACGACCAAACACTGCACGCCGTTTTCTCGCCGCGCCCGTTAACACGAGAACTGTTGCTGACGCACCAGCCAGTCTAGCTCTTAATGCCTGCCTGTTTCCGTACCACAAACACGACATTTATGGGTTTTTGGGAGGCAAGATTGGGATTTACAAGTTAATTTATGTGACTTTTTATTCTCATTGGAGCTACCCAATTCGCAACAGGACCTGCAGATTTTTCAATGCCGTGTAAACTGTGACCAATTAAGTATTTTCACAGACATAAATCTTTTTTTCTGAATCCCGTATAATATAATTTAATATGTAAGTTCCCACCAGGGCTCTGCGGTAGGTAGCACATTTAGGCAATAAAAAGAAGCAAAACGGGTTACACTGTTACCCGCGTTTAAAATAAAACCGCCTTTATGTGCACAGACCACTGGAACACTAGATTGGTGCGCAGTTTTGTAGCAGCATCTATTCTTCTGTGATATCAATAAGGTTGTTTTTTAACATTATGATTCTAGCAAACGTGCTGTATTGTTGGAAATACATACGCGTAGGTTCAAAAGTGTTTTAGTTTAGTAGATATTGGGGACGAAGTACATGCATTGGAATGGTACATGGGTGACGTGCTACAACACCGGTCATGAATCATGCGACACTTCTCTTACACGCCCTTTCGTTTAACACGTACCAAGTCTAGAGATAATGGTTTATAGCGGGAAAACTTGACTGTTCTCTGGGTTTCAACTCACGCTTTGCTTACCAATAGATTACTGGCTTTCGCATGCACGTGGATCTGTTATCCTATTTGAATGAACCATTTAGAGGGTGTGGTACATAATTCAACGCTAAAAAGCATTAATATATATCTTGTAGGTTTCTTGAAGCCAAATTGCGAAAATTAAACAATAGCAATCTTAGATAATAGTTTTAGCCAACGTTTCAAACAATATTTAGAGATGGTGAAATTTCGCGATTTCAATGACCTGCATGTTAGAATCAAATATTCTATGCATACTCAGGTCCCAGCCATTTGTCCACTAGCTGCTGCTCAGTGGAACAGCCGACAAAGAACGAATAGACAGGGCTTTAGTATGCCTAGGGTATTTGATTCTAACATGCAGGCCATTGAATTCGCGAAATTTCACTATCTCTACGTGTTTGCAGTGTTACGAACTTCTGAAGCACAATCTCTGACGCCGGAACCTCGTGCATTTAACTACGGCGCAAGAGATCACGTGTAACGGATTAGTAATTTTGGATAAATATTTACTCATGAAGTTGGCAAATATCATCATGCAGGATTGTCATTGAATATTTTATCCATATTGGCTTCGAAAAATGCGTAGAAATCAATTGGTGTTTTCAGCGTTTATTTATCTACCACGCACTCTTAAGAATCCCACTCTTGTAATATTTTATGCCAGTTATTGGTCTGCAGACAGGTTATGAAGTGTCAGACGTATATCCCCCAATCATACATGTTACGAGAACCTACAGTGTTTTCAAGGTATGTTGGCACAAAAATTTTTCGCGGTATGCCATCATCTCTAACCATGTCTCCCGCCAGACTGCACTAGAGCCCTGCAGGTCCAGTGATGTTCTTCGTGTGTGAGAAGCCAAGTCACTCGTGTCATCAGTGTCAATGTGACATAACGACACAGTGTCAGCGTGACTTGCCATCTATATTGACACAGTACAGCCGAGAACCCAATCCACGTGTCCTGGCCGTGTCCTAAGTGCACTAGAAGCCACCAATATATTATTACTCTTCTGCGCCTTTCATACTCGAGAGCTATATGGGCGGCCCTGACGCGCGCATTAAATACCGCATTTACACAGAACTACTGTGCCAATGTTATTATTTTTAGGACTTTATGGTGGTGTCTTACCCTTTGTTTTGAAATTTCCATTTATGAATCGTACCATTTGTTGTAATTGAAGTTACTAAAATTGTCATACTATAGGCCTAGCGGTTTAAGATTACTCAAAGGACTTTCGATTTAGTCTACAATTTTTATATGCATGCAGTAATTACCTGGTAAGTCTGCCGTGCATATGTCAGATTTAAAAATATTTGACTAATTATAAGCACTGGTCGGATGTTATGAAATTATGAGGTTTGCAAGGTAAATTTCCAAAGAGCAATAATTATATATTTAGAAAAGTGTTTGCAAAAACCCAAAATAAGCTAAAAATCAACTATTCCATCTTGGCTCGAGGTGCCCCACCTTAAGAGCTTTAGTTTTGGTTTTTCCAAAGGACAATTCGAAGGCAAATGAAGGACAAAAAAGTTTATGCAAAATGATGAAATTTTTGGCATGCCATTGAAGAAAGATTAAATTAGGAATTCCTGTTTTCATATTGTTGTGGCCATTCTTATTAACATCCATACTTAAACAATAAAAAGGTTTTGTAAACTCGCTGAAAATAAAGCAATCGAAGTGTTGAATAGAAAATATAAATTAGCGTAGTTATCTAGAACCTTCGTTCATAGCCGATCTTTTACAGGAAATATGATTTTCTCTCCATACGTTCTTGGTTTCGTTCCATGCACTGTAATATTTGAGCCGATAAATGCATTCTCCTTCCTCAAAACTCCCAACCTCTTACTACGTAAACTGCAGACCTTTCAAACGACCAACAAAAAGGTTCTAGATTTCCGTATGCTACGCGGAATATCGGTCTAACTCCTAATACTAAGTAACTGCGGTGACTTATAGTCGTTACGGTGGGAATTCCATAGCAAAGTTGAAGGTACTATTGTATCTGAGTTTCGCATACATCCAGTTAGTATATTTTAAGATACGGTAGTCTGATAAGGTCGTTTTTAATAAGCTGCAGGGCTTAGAAACCACGGTTTTTAGAATTGTAGTGTCTCGAAAGTCAAATTGTGTTTTCTTTCGTAAATCGGACAGTTGCCGCATGTGGACTAGTTTTGTATATATATATATATATATATATATATATATATATATATATATATATATATATCCTTGTACGGTACACCGTAACGCTTTTGAACCACGTGGCAAGTGGCAAGTTCTTAATGTGGCTTCCTAGAGAGTCTACGTCTGTGTATGTGAGAGGCAAAATCGGTGGAGCACTGTGGGTGCTGCTGACTGGCATATATACATACCACCTCTGTGTGCAAGTCACTTAACTGGTGTGCATTTTGGGAATTCACTATTATTATTTTACTTTGATATTTTAAGTGGCATCGTATTATTTTATTTCTGATAATTATGATACAGGGTCCAACTCTTTTTTTACCTGGTTAGTATTTTACCACGTACGGAATCTGGAAGTCGTTTTAAGACCTATTTCGGGTTCGAAATATAGTTTCTAGTAAGTGTCCTGACAGCCACTTTAATGGTTTGGAAAAATATTTTTCTAATAATTGTGTTGAATTTTAAACCTTATAGAAACATAGTTTGCAGCGTGCGTTTTCCCGAAGATTTAAAATACTAAAAAATTAGTCTTTTGGTTCCAAAACTCTTCAAATAAACTTCAAGCATATTTTATTTCTTGGAAGCAAATCAGTTTATTAAACATAATTGTAACAGGGAACGTACAAAAGTGTATTTATGTTAGTATGTTTAATATTTTCAAATATTATAAGTCAATAAATAATAGTTTTTACCAAATTCACTTTTAAAAAACGGCAAATTCGTATCTACTTTGTGTACACTTTCTTAGAGAAAATACAGCTATAAAGATAGAGCCTTACGTTGGATGCAGTGTTCTGTAAACATATAACGGTATAAGGCCAACTCTTGCTCGATTCATACCCTGATCGCCTCTAAGCGCAAGTATGGGGCTATTTTTCGCGCCAAGGATTCTTCTTGGGAACATCAGTTTCTCAAAATAGAGCTGACTTCACTCGTTGGTTGTTTACCGCAGCACTGACACGTCACTGCGTTTTTAACATATTTAATACTACGAAACTCGTATGCAGCACTGGCACACACCCTTAGTAGTTTTTTTTTTTTTTGCTAACATCTGAGTCGGAAATGTCAGGGACAACCTCACTGAACGTCAGTTTTTGCAACTACTTCTGCGCAATCCACACTTCTACGCAGTTTGTGAAACACAATTCGTGGAATAATGGAGTGGTTTAAATAACGTGAGTTAAATTGACGTCATCACGATGGAGCCCCAGCGGAATTCAGTTTAGATGCTCGTTACTCAGTTTACATTAGAGTCGGTGTTATGCAGCGTGGATAAGCCAGGCGGCAACAGGCCTTCCCAGAACATTATTCTCACACAGCACTATACAGAGTGTTTCTAAACTACAGGTACAAACGCTGTGAGGTGATTCCTTATCCAAAAATGTATAGAAAACAGCATACGAACAACGTCGTACAGTAACTCAAAAGGGAGATATTCACCCTCAAAAATCGACATTTAAAATTATTTTAACTGAAAATAATAAAAACTACTGGAAACAAATCGATGAATGATGATGTTACTTTACGTAACGCGGGTTGCATATTTGGTAGGCAACCAAGTGCACCTTCACTTTTTACTCTCGCAAAAACAGTTTCCATTCAATGTTCCACGAAGCTGGCGTGTATTGAGCATTCAGTACGAGTATTATGAAAATAATAATAATACCCTAGGGTTACACACAAACTGAAAGAATAAAAATACACCACCTCCTTCTTTTTCTCAATGTTAAAAATATTAGTACTCCACAACTGTGTAGCAGAAGCCCTAAGGTCTACGTAAAGTAACATCCTCATTCACAGAAGTTTACTTTAAACTCCGATAGGTTTCAATATTTTCAGTTAAGAGGGCGTGGTGCATAATTCAACGGTAAAAGCGGTTTGTTGAAGCCAATTTGCGATAGTTAAACAATAGCAATCCTGGACAATAGGTTTAGCCAATGTTTTTAACAAAATAGTTTCCGTGTTACAAACTTCTGAGGCACAATCTCTGACGCCGGAACCTCGTGCATTTAACTGCGGCGCAAGAGATCACGCGTAACGAATTAGTAATTCTGGATAAATATTTACTCATAAAGTTGGAAAATGCCATTATCTAGGATTGTCATTGAGTATTTTATCCATATTGGCTTCGAAAAAAGTGTAGAAATCAATTGATGTTTTTACCGTTTATTTATCCACCACGCACTCTTAAAATCATTTTAAATGTCGAATTTTAAAGGGTGCATATCCCCCTTATGAATTACTGCACGACATTGTTCGTAAAACGTTTTCTAACCCTTTTTGGATAAAGAATCATCTCATCTGTAGTTCATGAACATTCTGTAAAATTTGTTGGTTGTACGGAAACGGAAATAACTTTCAATTCTCTAACGCTATGAAATGTTTAAAGTACCAAAAATTACAAAATAAGAAAATAAACACGGCGCAAATAATTATGTCACACACAGAGTAAATTTTCGACGATGTTTCTCCTTCTAAATAAAAATTCAGTGCGTGTAACTTTAGTTTTACTGGGAAAAAGTGGATGTGACTGAAACTGCTATGGCACATCAAACTTTATTCTCGAGATGTAACAGTTTAGATTATTCTTGAAAGGAATTCGTCCTCCCGTCTGGTGCTCCACTGTGGCGTGGATTTACACGTAAGTAATCACCAAGTTTTGTAAAGATATCGTAATACTACTAAATGAAGGACAGTGGCTACGCACAAAAAATACTTACGTGCCTTTTTACCATAACTGCATTAGCTACGTACACACTTGTCCAACTATTTCACAGAAGTCGCATTTCATTTGCAACTGTTAGAAAATAATGGAATCGGGAATTTGCAAAAGGGACCAAGTCAAATTTTTGAGCAAATTCAGGTTATACGAGATTTCGACTCTCCAAAGCAATCTCTTGGCTGTCAGCAGCAAAAGAAACCCAGTCCTATACAAGAAATACGTTAAACGGACTAGTTCGTGAATGTGCCAATAGCGCATTATTGTGTTTATGATTTACATGATTGTAGTTGAAGAATCAGTTTCCATGTGGTTTAGCAGTTTTTTCACTAGCGTATACTAAGGTTCTAATAATCAACACCAAGGACATTATGATTTATCAGATAGTGTAATACATAACAATACTTCATGGGTATAAGGCACTGTGTGGTGTTGTGTTTACAAAATATGTTTCTATGTATCATATTATTAGTTTTTCACTAGAATACACCAACATTGCACTAATATCAACTCAAGACACTTATGTTTTATGTGCCATTCTTAGAAAGAACGTTTCTTATTTTTTAAAAGGTACCAAGTCCAATAACATTATTAATTTCTAAACAATAAAAGACAAAGGTTTTTCTATGTCAATTATGTTTCATATTATTCCACACACACTATAATTTCAAGTTAACCATTTTTTTATAACCTGTTTCACTCTCGTATCAACAATAATAAGTTTTTTGTTGTTTCCCTACAATCTACTCACTTGGACTTGGTCCGTTTTGCTAATTCCTGATTCAATTAGTTGTCAGTAAACCTCATCTACCACGTTTTACTTTAAACCAATATAATTTACGTCTGGACATCAGCAGCTGTGCCTTGTTTTCCAACTATAATTGGGTTCTTATAATGAACAGTAAATTTCACACAATAAATTTTGCTTCAATTTTCTTTCAAATTTATTGAGTTAAATTTCTTGAATGCCACGTAACGTCATGCTGACGTCATAACCGTGGCCATTTTGTCTTTTCAATTTACTGAATGTCTTGAATTTCGTCAAAGATTTTCGTTTCGAAAATGTTTGAAATTTTCTTGAATCGAAATATTTAAGAACAGAAACGATGTTTTCCAAAAATTATTAATTTAAATAACACATTAACTGTGTTCTGTTTGCGAACTAAACCGTATTAAAAATAAATACGAGTGATATTTATTTTAAGTAATATATACAAAAATAATAAGAAATCTGAAATGGTTAAACCAAATAATATATTTGTGTCGTGCATGATTAGTTGATACTTGTAAAATAGCTACATTTTTTATTTCGTGCATCATTTGTTTACAAATAGTGTGATAAAGTTTTCACGTTGTACCTACAATGTTTATTGAATAAAATTTCTTGCATCGTTGTGATATTCAATAAATATTTTATCGTGCGAATTGGCCTTAATACCGTGTGTGTGTATATATATATATATATATATATAATGGAAAAGGGCGATCCCCGAGAAAACCCACCGACCAGAGACATCGTCCAGCATGATTTCTCATATGTGAAAATCCAGTGAACGACCTCGCCGGAAACCGAGCCCGGATCGCCTTGGTAGGAGGCGAATGGTCTGACCATTCGGCCATCGCGGTGACACCAAAATTGTATTTTTGGATACTATGTAGTAAATGCCAACGCGTGCATCTCGTTTTGTACTTTACGAATCCGGGTGGCGTTTACGGAGTTACAGCAGTCTAAATTTTTTTTAAAATCCAATATTAGGGGCACCAAACTCATGTTTCTAACAATCGTGCTGAATATTTATAAATTTAGAAGTGTAGTTTCAAGTGTGATTTCTGTTCGTAGATAACCGTAGTATGAAAAACTTAAGAGCGTTGGACCCGTAAAATTTCATTTTTATATGTTTGTGCCAAACACCGTTCAACTTTTGCGCATCAGATAACACGTCATTTCCCCAAATAAAAAAAATTAGGCTCAATAGTTTTTTGCAAAATCACTCTTAAAGTCACGAAATGGCCATTACGGTGCATCCAAAATAAAAAAAAAGTAATTAACTAATGAATTCAAAATTACGGGAACTGAAAGTCAGTGTATCAATGCATTTCATGACATGTTTGACAAAAGTTAGTTTTCAATATTTCAGTAGTAGTCGAATGTCAAAGTTGTGCAAAATTTACTAATTTCCATCAATTTTTAAAAAATACAAAAATATATCGTTTTGTGTTTACAAAAGTGTCTTGAAGTAGTTCACATCATTAAGTATCGATATGAATTATCTTTATTTTTCAAGTTGATTATTTTTTATTATTTTGGCTACACCGCAACTGCCATTTTGTGACTTTGATAGGTGATTATGCTAAAACTATGGGCCCTAATTTTTTTTTATTCGGGGAAATGACATGTTATCTGATGTGTAAAAGATGAACAGTGTTTGGCACAAATACAAAATTTTGAATTTTTACGGGTCAAACGTCCTTAAGCGGTTTCGCGTAAAAAAATATTTGCGTTACACGCTACAACACTATCCAAGCGCCAACTACCCACGACTTTTAAAGCTGTTCTAGTGGTACAAAATCATAATTTTATATTTTCATGAAATTGTATTAGTATCGTGGACGGTACTAGTGAGTAAAGTTTCCTCTTACGAAACAATTTTTAGTTCGCATCGTTTTCTCATTATGGTGCGTCAAAGTTAAAATTTGCTTCTTACGCCGCCATGAAAATGAAAGCTTACTCAAATGAAATAATTCACAGTGAAATAAGATGGCATGGGCTACTTAATCTAACATTTATAAACCCACAATTTAATATTTTGAACCTTAGAAAAACACGAAAGTACAGGGGGAAAAATAGCAAATTACCAAATTTTTTAAAACCCATAGTTTGTTCGCTGTTGTTTTTGTGTATGTTACGTAGCCCATGGCATGTTATTTCACTGCAAATTATTTCGTTTGGTAAGTCAACTGGTTGTCGCTATTTGCGTAGCAGCGTAACCTGCAAATATTGACTTTAATGCACCGTTATGAGATAAATATGCGAGTTGAAATTGTTTCGTAATAGAAAACTGTACTCATAAGTATTGTCTACAAAAATAATGCTATTTTGTATAAATATAAAATATTGATATTATGCGCACTTGAACTACTGGTTGTGTCGGCTGTATGAGTGAGTGGTCCTTGACCGTAAGATAGCTGCTCTCGTATGACACTCCTGCTGTGTGACGTCATCAGTGTAGCAGAGCGTCTGGAGGCGTCTCGTCGACCTTTCTGCAGCCTTCCTCGAACATCGCCTTCCACCATCCCGCGGGAGGCGCGCTACAGACGCCAGCTTCCGAGTAATAGTGGCGTGATGTGGGACAGTGACGGCGATATCTATATCTGTCTCACTCTTCCCCCTTCCCCTGGCCAAGGAGTCGTGGTCCCTCAACCTGTTGTTGACTGGGAGCGTGTTTACTAGCAGACTCTTCAATGGAATGTGACTGTGGGTGGGAGAGTTGAGAGGAGGCATGACTATCCCTCGACATCCCCCTCACGCCAAGAAGAGCCAGATGCAGCTGAGGCAGGTCAGCTCTCGCCTTGAATGGTGCTGGCAGTGGTGACGTAATTACAAGTGATGACGTCACTTACTACTGATCACACCGCTATATCGGAGATGAAGAGTAACACTAAATACTACGGCTATATCACTGGCCCACGCTCTGTATTTTACAGTGATTTAATAAAATATACATTTAGTGTATATATATTAAACCAACACAATTTTCGTATCGAAGAACCCCTACATAATTTGTCACAAATGTATGAAAGCGTGTACTTCTTTTGTACCATTAAACCACATAGTTTTTTTCTCGGATTTTTGCACTCGAGGTATTACCAATTTTGTTATAAAAATAAACCCAAATCAAGTAAAATATTTTTTTTTTTTACAAACGAACAGCGCATGATTTCGCAAAACGCCTGCATAGAATTGTTCACCAAATGAAAACTTTTCGCCTTGAGTATTTTTTCAAAGCATTCCGTTAATAAAGTTTTGAGTATTTTGGAACAATATGAAAAACCTAGACCGCATGGCCTAAATAGCCAAGTCCCTTGTCGAATAATAGCCTGCTCGACCTCACTGCGGATTTATTCATTCGCAGACTTTAACTTCTGCTCTAATCTTACTGTAGTAATATTGTTACGCTGAGAAACGTGTCGCTAGAATGTTTAATAACAAGTTGGTGTTATTTATGCCAGTGGTGTAGCCATGTTTCACTTTCTGAGGTGGTCCAAACTGATAAAGAACAAATGCCACACATGTCACAAAAATACTCTCTTCCTTGAATTGGCTTGGCAGTTATATAGAGTAAGATGGTTAGCAAGGGTACACTGTAAAAAAAGTGAGTAAAATTACTCATAATATGTATGGTAATATTCCCCAACCTTGAGAGGAAAGTCTGATTTCCGAATATGTGTGGAAATTTTCGCAAGGTAGTGTATTCGCCATACAAACCACTCGGAAGTTTCGCTCGCGCGTTATGTCAAATTGTCCTAGAGATCTTGCGCAAATACGTAATGAAAAATTACATTACCAGTTGAGTAACTTTCCTTGACACGTGTTGAGTAATTTTCCCTCACTTGTAGAGGTAATAAGCTTCCATTACATGTAGAGTAAATTTACCAAAAATTTTTTTACAGTGTAGGGCAAATTTTCAGCTTGAAGCGTTCAAAAAGTAACCCGAGTAGAGTTTCCAAGAGTCCAAAAGGTCACAGGCCCTGAATTGTTTACAAATTTTTGGACTTTGCCTGGTGATGGAAAAATCCTGGTCGCATGACTGAGCAAACCAATGGTACTAGGAAAAGAGCAAACTATCTAACGCGCACAGGATACTTAAAAAATTCGCCTCAGAAGAAAACACACAACTAGTAATTATAGTGTGAGTAATATGATTTAAATACACCCAGATACAATATAATGCAAAGTATAATTATTATATAAATTTACTAACTTTTTCTTCCCCCTTACGAATTTTAAGTGCAGGACATATAATAACCAGACTGCAATACCAGTAAAAATAAATTACACTTTCCAGTTGGAATAATTTGTACCATACGAAGTCGCAATTGTCTGATGATCAACAAATCAGAAACGTGTGCCTCCTCGTGCAGCTATGTTATCAAGTCACAAACCCAACAAAAAAGCGGGAGAAAGAAAAATGTATGTATCAGAATCCAACAATTTATCACTTAACTTTCTGGGCAATGTGGTTTTCTCCATTAGTTTAAATTCACAGGATGTAACTATTTTAAACGCAGAGATGATATTCTCGGATTTTAAGTACGCATAGTTTCATAAAGTTTTAAGCATTCCGGCGTATTATAAAAATATTTTGATTCTTACCTGTTACATCATCCTGCTTTGCCCCACGGACAAGAGGTTGTAGATGAAACATTCAACTTCATACAAATGACCAGGGGTCTTATGACGGAGTTTTTAGAAGTAGGTATACGATTTGTCAGTCGAAGGAGGTTTTGTCGAACGATTTGCTGTTTTTCTGTGCCTGAGCCTTTCGAATACGGTCGTGTAGGTCTTAAACGCTTGAAATATAAGACGAGCGATTGAAACCGAGTGACTTGGCATTGTCTGCGATTATTGTCGTAACAGAACCATCCCTATAAAATGTAATGTTGCCCGACAAATATGTACTCTTTTTTTTTTTTTTTCAAATAGAAGTGGCTGTAATATGTAGTGAAATACTAAAACAGAAGTAATGTTGCATCAGTGATGATCAAAGAATACTTTACTGCATAATGTGGTCCCACAATGTGCCTCTCTGTACATTTGTATTATTGCAAAATTATTTAAGGTAGATTGTTATTAACGTGCACATGCAATTCTGAGTACTATTAAGACTGCATTTAAACCTTATCTGGCAAACAAAAGAAATATTTATACGTATTTATGCTATATTAGCGTAACCATCGGATGATTCTAAGATGTGATATTAATATTTTACACTATACAATACTGATTATATAGTCTAAAAATATTAATATACTCTACATAACATTTAAAATGTGTATGTATATATAAAATGCCTCTATATAGATATGCAGTGTTTATATATCGCTTATATAAATATAGTGTCTATATATACATATGGTGGACTGTAAATCGCGGACAGGTAGCCAGACCTAAATCAAGAATAGTAAGTATCGCACCTCTATTGACAATAGTAAGGGCGTACAGCCAACGTGAATGTGTATTGATGAACAAGTAAAATTAAGATTAATCAAGTACCAATTCGAATGGAAACTTTATCTTCCGAAATCAATTCAGATGTATGACGATACGTATTCAGGGAACAAAGTGTGACCAACATCCCGTACGTTGCAAACTGTGACCGATGGTCACCGAGCAGCAGTAGTTTTGTGGGTTGGTACCATATGTAGATGCTTGTATGATTAGTAGTTTTAAGTTGGCACCTTAGATCATGCCAACAGCTGTACAACCGCGACCTGGGAGCGAGCGAGCAGGGGGTGCTGATTGGTAGCTATCGGACAAGGAGGACGTGGATGACTTGTGAATATTGGTTGTAGGACTGTCAGGTTCGCAAACAAGTGGATCGGGGAACTGTGGTGGATCCAGCACTGTGTCAAGGATGGGAAACTATGCCTTAAAAAGTGTGTATGCATACATCCCAAGCAAAAAGCGGGAATCCAGGGCTCCTTCCCCGGAAAAATTTCGATTTTGAGATGCAAAATGGTGCTATTTAAGGACTTTCCAGACAAAATATTTAATTATATAAGTAAGAAATTTTTATGTTTTCACAAATAAATTATGTCTTAAAACGTGAGTTGTGCTAATAAAAATATATTAAAATTTAAAGCTTCCGAGTTTATATGACTGGCAAGATATCAACATATAGGATACCGGTGTTTTGCAGTGCAGCAGCGTACCGGAAACTGGATCGCATCTGCCCATGGCAGTGGACCATTTCTTGTGAGGATTCCTTAAGGAGTTATTGTACCATGAACCAATGGAAAGCGTCGAGGAATGTATTACCAGACTGCATACTGCTGTGGTGCGTGTAACCAACGATCAGTTGAGCACGTTGCAGGCGGCGGTTGTGCGTCATATACTGTAAGTGCCTGTACTGGGATAGATAGCTAATCATTTGAACACGTGTTGCTCTGAAACTTGCTACGTGCAAAGTAAAAATATTTTGTAGAATGTAAATACAACGTGTACTCACTGTGTCGTGTTACGTACACAGAGAAAAAGATTTGATTGATTCAACTGTGTATACGTTTGTATATGGCCAAACAAGTATGTATTTGATTCACCAAAAGTTTTGTTAGCTGAACAACATATGAAACGCACCAAGTATTGTATTTGGTGTCCTAAAAAAATGTATACTTAACTGGACTAAACCATCCTTTTGGGATAACCATACCTGCCAGGCAACCAAATATTAGGTTGGTTCAACTGTTACACGCTTGTTTGGCCATGCACAAACATATATACAGTTGACCTCAAGCTAACCTTTTAAAGTTATATTTTCTTAAAATTTTAACAAAGGCAGTAAAACTTCCACCTATCGTTTCTTGTTTTCTTGGTCCCAGCTCTAGTATTAAGCTGAACAACACTTGATGCCACAGTTTTGCATATTCCTTTGACGTTAATTAATTTATTTTATTTTATTATTATTTATTTTCACTTATTTTTTAAATGGCGAAGTTAAGGCATGTAGCCTTCTCTTATACTTAACAATTTTTTTACAGATGCACAAAATAAAATTACATATACATAGAACTGCAAAAAATTAAGGAAAACAATTGAAAACTAATGATGACTAACATGACAATACAACAGACCACTTTACATATTCTTGTGAAGTAGCGACTAATAAACACTCGTACAGAGTTTACGATTTTTCAAAAAATATTCCCAACACAAAGTCCTAACTAGTTGTTATGTAGATATGCAAAAATTTACATACACATATACACATACACACATATATACACGTATGTATACATATGCATACATACACATATATACACACATATATAATGAACATATATATACGTACATGCATATATACATACAATATATACATATATATATATATATATATATATATATATATATATATATATATATATATATATCGGCTAAGGTCGTGAACAGAAAAGTAACAAAATTAAAAATAGACTATTATAAATATAAAGTCACACATACAGTATTTGCAATTAACGTGAAAATAATTACAGTTCATGAACTGTAACGTATTAAAATTAAAAAAAAAACTAAGTGTTATATACGGCTATCTAAGTTAGTACATTAATGAAACTAATATATATTAATAGCAATAAATTCAGCACTTTCAACTAAAGTTATAGTTAATTTATATGGACTTATAAAGAAAGTATTAATGTTTAGGAACTGTAGCGAAGAATTCAAATACAATATTTATATGCTTAATTATGAATTCTGGAATCTCGTGCTCATTAACTTGATGTGTTTACATACGCCATGTTTGAAAGCCGGGAGTGTTGACGAATTCCGCACATTCTCAGGTAAAGAGTTCCACGCCCGCGCTACAGATACAGTAAAGGATTTCGTGAATGAGGATGATTTATGGCTTGGAATGAACAGCTGTTGTAACACCTTAGACCGAGTGCCAAAGTTATGGTTTTCCCCCAACATTTTTAGCCTAGACACTAAATAATTAAGGCTTGTGTCAGTTGAAGAAAGGATCTTGTAAGCGAGGGATAAACTATGAAATAAGCGCCTGTCTTTTAGTCGCAGCCAGTTAAGTCTATCGAAATATTCCGATACATGATCACGGGGTTTTAAACCAAATATAAAACAAACGAATGCATTTTGTAAGCGCTGCAATTTAACCGCTAATTCTCTTCAACGTCTGAGAACAACACGTCACAGTAATCCAGTACAGGGAATATTAACGTCTTAATGAGCGTTACTTTAGCGGCATGTGGCAAGAAACGTTTGTGCCTGTTTAGCATATGCAAAATGGAATACGATGATTTACAAATTTTTGCAACGTGTCCTGACCAAGAGAGATCCTCACGAATAATAATACCATGATTCGTAACTTCTTGAACAAGAGGAATCGGTGATCCTGCGAGGAATATTGTAGGCAATGTCATTTTCCGGCATTCATTAACAGTTCTATGGGAGGATATTAAAATACATTGAGTTTTGACAGGATTAAGGCATAGTTCATTTGTGTCAGACCAACTTGCAACAGTCTCAAGGTCATCATTAAGGTTGCTAACTAATTCCTCAATGCTACTTTAAGGGGAAGACACGTACAGTTGCAGATCATCAGCATACATATAACTACAGTTATTCAATATTTTGGCAAGTCGTTTATGAAGAGGGAAAAGAGTAAGGGGCCAAGAACCGAACCCTGCGGCACTCCACAGGCAATCTTCCTCCATGAGGATTGTTTATTGTCTACTACAACGCATTGCTGACGGTCTTGAATATATGACTGAAACCATGCGACAACGTCTCTAGAGAAATGAAAATGTGAACAAAGTTTATGAATTAAAATACTAGGATAAACAGAGTTAAACGCCTTAGAAAAATCAAGTAACACCAATATTGTTACGTAACGTTTATCTTTGGCCATTCGTATGTCATCCACTATATTCAGTAATGCGGTAGTGGTACTATGCTTTACTCGGAAGCCAGACTGGAAAGTATCTAATAGCTTGTTTTTATTCACGAAATCGTATACTTGCTTGTGGACCAAATATTCTAGCGCTTTAGAAAGTGCCGGCAATAGGCTGATTGGCCGAAAATCACCTAATTTTGTAGCCTTAGAATGTTTGGGTAATGGCTTTACAATTGCATGTTTCCAATGATAAGGAAAAGTGCATGCAGAAATTGAAGAATTAAAAATGTCAGCAATAGCGGGGAGTATTATGTGTATTGTTTTTTTAATTATGGTAATACTAACTCCATCTGCACATTGAGCTTTAAATTTTTTACGCATTACTGATTTATACACTTCTTCAGGTTCAAAGTGGGTAAACTGGAACTGTTCGCCCTCGTGATCTGGCTGTGAGTCCACTGATGAGACCATTTCTGCCTTACAATTGTTGCCATAAGACTGTGAAAAATGCACATTAAATGCGTCTGCAGAAATATCAGCCTGTAAGCTATTAGGTTCTTTACACTTGCCAATACCTATCTGACGGAACTTCTGCCACAATATACGCGAGGAACTGCAAGAGCTAAGCGAATTAAGTGAATACTGTAGTTTTGCTTTCCTTACAGCTTGCGTGCATTTATTTCGCAGCTTCCTGTAAGCCTCAAAACTACCCGCTGTTGTCACGGACTGGTCTCTTGAGTCGCGTTTGAAGACTGCATATAATCTGTCACGTTCTTTCATTAGTTGTCGTATATCTTGTGTTGACCAAGGCCTGGGTGGCTTTGTCACTCGTCTCTGTTTGACGGGCGCTGCTGTATTCAATACTTGTGTCAGTAGGTGATTTAGGACCGAAACCTTATCATCAAAAGTAGCTGCATTCATTGCATTATGCCAAGGTTTTAGCGCAGCATCCCACTGCAACTTATTTCTATATACTTGAAGTCTCTGTATGTTATTAACTTTGACTGATATTTTGGAGAGGGCAGCGAATAAGAAATAAACACTAAATCATGCCCTGTAAAAAATTTTCTCCGTCGATTTACGGAATTTCCGGTAAAAAATTCTCCAGATACCTCCGTGAATTCACGGAATCTTAGTTCTTAATCCAACAGAAGTTTCCGTAAAACCGTTTCGTCACACGGAACCGAGCCATATTTACATTTCTATAATGCTACAATTGCATTTATACAGATTTGCAGATTTACCGGTGATGTTATTAAAATAGAACCGTAATATTTACATCTGTGTAACTTACATTTCCGTATTTTACTTTTACGGACACTATTTCCGTATATTAACGGTATATTTCCGTTAAAATTTATCACGGTGAACATGAGAGTATTTCAAGTGATATTGAAAGCTGGTGAAATGTTTGGTATGTTACTAAGGAGTACTAAACGACAGTTGTTAAAAAAAAACCTAAAAAATTTGGTGGCACTGTTAAAAATAATTTTCGTTGTTTTACGGAGAAGTGCTGGTAAAAAATTCTCCAGAAGTGTCCGTTAATTTACGGAAGGCAACTAGCTCCACTTATGGAAACTCTCATATTAATGTGACTTCTTTAGGATGCAGGCGCATTTATGCGTTTGGTTATTTATTTAGTTCCTTCTCGTAGTTTTTCATGTGTTTAATTAATGAAACATTATTACTTATAACTGTGTTACAAAATAACGTTTCCGTTAGTTAAACAGACGTTTCCGTAAAATTGCCCGAAAATTTACGGAAATTTTTAACAGTGTGGTGGGAAATCCCTGGTACGCTAATTTGCCCATGGAATCAATTAGATCAGGACGAGACGGAAATATTAAGTCCAATCAGGTATGTGCATCAGCAGTATGGTGAGTAGCATTTAGAGTACACACAGTCATGCCTAATTCAGTGAACATATGCAACAAATTACTCGATTCATTAATCGCATGCAATAAATTAACATTAAAGTCCCCCATTACAATTAAATGCTCATAGTTTGGAACACAGCGAGACAGGGCCTCCTCGAAATCTGACCATTCATCTACCCTAGGAGGGCGATATACTACTGAAATTAGAAGTGGGATTTTTTTTGTGATATCTTCAAGGTCTGTAAAAAAAAATAACAGTTCGTCCATAGCAGCTCCTGTGCTTTCCAGCAAGTTTAAACAATACAGCATTTGTTTACGTAATACTAAAGACGTCTTGCCTGCGTTCCTGCATGCTATTACCTCCTCCACCTTCCACGTTGTCACGTGAGTTGCATACCTCTCGGTAATATGGTTGTGCATCGCTACATTCCCCGGAAGCATGTAAAGCCGCGTACAGGCTGCAATGCAACATCGAACGCGCGTTGCAGACAACGCGCGGAGCAACACTGTGCGCCTCGAGCACGCGCTGCGCATGAGGCGATCCATCTAAAAGTGACGAACACCACAGTTCACTGAGCGCCATGGTCTGCGCGCTACTCAGGGCGAATGCGGACTGAACACGTCCACACTGGCGCGCCAAATCGCTTTGTGTTCG
>PNEQ01020730.1:10758-31330 GCA_003012365.1 Medauroidea extradentata | reverse complement strand
TACTTGCGCGCGCCTCGCGAATACTGTTCGGCGCGTGGTGCATTGCAGCCGCGGCGCGCTCGTGTGTACGCGGCTTTACCATGTACGCGCTACACGGGTTGCCTATGCCTGTCCGCATTGCGGTATTGCTCCGACTTTAAAAAAATGAGTACCTGTTATCTCAGAAACAGTTTGTCTGAGCGAGTTTGGACAGGAGCACTTTTTTTGTTCCTTACGTCATTTCTATTCTTTATTCACTACGATGGGTTGCTACAAGCGTACATGTACAGAAACACATGTTTAATAACAAATGATGTTCCATGTTTCCAACGCATGGGATGGGATGTTGACCACACTTTGTTCCTTAATTACATCTGAATCCAATCCGGAATGTGAAGGTCCCAATCGAAGTGGTTGTTGACAAAATCTTCACGTTGGTTTTACGGTCTTACTGTTGACAGAAGAGGTGTGGTTGCTGTACTCATTATTCTTTATTTAGTTCTGGCCACCTGTACCTGCGAGCTATTCCGCGAATTACATTCCATCCTGTATATGTATACACACGTGCACACACATAAAGCATACTGATAACATTTTAACAACCAAGTTATCTATGCACAACTACAAGTTTTATTCAATTATAATGTCTCATAATTTCGTTTTTTATTCGGTTGAATTTAGATATGTAAGGGTAAAAACGTAAATAAAATTGTTCACTTTACTTAAAAATTTTTTAAAGTAATATTTTCTTAAAATTTTAATAAAGGCAGTAATTATTTCACCTATCGTTTCATGTTTTCTTGGTCCCAGCTCTAGTATTAAGCTGAACAACACTTGATGTCACAGTTTTGCATATTCTTTTGACGTTAATTTATTATGAAGTTTCAAGGTCTGTAAAAAAAATAACAGTCCGTCCAACCAATAGGCTTATTCATTTTCAAAACAACTTAATATATGCCAAGAAGTGTAAGGTTTTGTTTGTTGAATTAAACAAATTTACATTGTTCAATCAAATTTGTTGTGTATGTTGAGACAGTTACATATTTTATGACTGTAATAATTTTATCTTGCTCTTATTTGGTTGTCCAGAAAACAAAATTTGGTTGATGAAACTAAGAATTAAAAGCTCTTACGTATTTCAAAATTCCTAAAAAAAAAATTAACTAATGTTGATTCGAACATGGAATCTCAAAATTTCAGAATCTGAATTCGGGGCAACAAGTATTTTTTTTTTTAAATTTATTTACACATGTTTTCCTATACAATATAGACTTAAAAAGAACCCATCCCTCCTCCCGACTAGCGGCATCGTCCGGCACGATTTTCACATGCTAAAATCCGGGGACCGACCGACCCACCCGGATCGCCTAGATGGAGGGCGAGTTGTTTGCTCGTTGTCGTGGTATTATTCAAGCTGTTTCCGATACGTCGAAAAAATTAAGCACGCTTATTAGTTACGATAGGTTCTAGGTTGCAATGCATAATTGTCGTCAGCTTGTAGAGGATTCTCGTCCCGAAATATTTAGGCTGAGTTCCCGAAAAACCTGTTTCTTAACGCGATGCGTCAAGAGCAAATCGTCTACTGTACACCAAACACGTCTGTACTACCCACCAGAGATACTGGGACAATGAGCAGGAAGAAAGTCTAGTTAGATTTCATATGCATGGCCAAACGCCAGCATGAGATGAGTCACCAGTACGTGCGAGCATTACTCACCCGGATCTGCGTCTTCAACACACCTCTCTTCACATGTGATGGCAGGCTAACACAGCGAGAGTCGATCAAGGAGGTTATAATACTGTTATACTATGTTTCGTGTAACCAAATACACAAGAGAAATACCATATACGTACTGTACTTTAGAACTGGAAAACATTTGAACATAATGGTCTTGTCTACACACAATTTGGTACAATGACAGGAACTGGCACATGAGTCGGCCATGACCTTCGTTAAGGATCCGCCCCAGCATTCGCCTGGAGTGATTTCGGGAAACCATGGAAAACCGACATCAGGATGGCCTGAACCGGGAATCGAACCCGAGTTCTTCCGAATACGAGGCGATTGTTTTACCACTGATCCACCTCGCTCGGAATACATTTTAACCATATGTTTGTTATCACAACCCGAAAGCAATATGCCATTTTATTTCATAAAAATTATGTATGGATCACTATTTTGAGAAAACTAGAATTGAGGGTTTAGAAAAAATAGGGACTTATGCAATGTTAGTACACCAAAGTTATTCGTAATAATCTTGGCAAACTTCTATTTTTTTTTTTCATAAAATATTTGTTGAATGGTCGTCGTCAGATGTTCTGCTATCCACGCCATTCACCACTAGCACTGATAAATAATACTACTTAATGCAGAGAGAAAACGTTATTATTTATTAGTACAATGTTTTGTTATGCGCAACATTCTGCAGTTTAACATAGTATTCTTTAAAATTATCTACACAGTTAAACCTTTAGATGTTATCGACAACGTGTTTATCTGTAACAATAGTTTGATAAAAGTATTTAGAGTCACCAGGAATCATAGATCGTGAATTTCCTTTCTTAAAATGGCTTTCCCTTGAGGCCACAGTTGTACTAAGATATCATAAAAGAGTAAAGTAGAAGGTCTTTCCTCACTTTTTCTTCTTGATGTTCTCAGTAACATAGTACCATACGCCTGACAATTACAATTGATTTTCATATACTACATTAATCGCACTCCTTTTCTTTAAACATTACTTCGCGAATGTCAATCCCATCAACATTCTTCCCTGGAACAATCCTTCCGACTAACAGTGTCCTTCATATAGGTACATCCAACAAAATCACTTACCTGCATTAGTTCAACAAAAAAGTTTTTGCCTACGCGTTCACATAATATTTATGTTGGCTTCTGTCAGGTACATGCGTTGCTCCATTTTCAGAGCCTGTTGAACATCACAAAATTCGGTATCAATTGACAAAAATTTATGTCCTGTAACGAGTCACCTTAAAGAAATTTTCCAAAAAAGCCATCAGCCTTGATGCAGTTTTGGCTACCGCACGAATCTGCCCTCAAAACTAGCTCAATTAGGTCTTCCTTTAGAGTAATGTGGGGTAAGATTGCGCAGTTTGCGTTTGATAATTATTGATAACTATGTAAAGGTTTAAAAAATACAAATAACGTAACATAACAATGTACGTAGTTTTGCAAACACAAAGGACTTTTCTGATACATCTACAAGTAACACACAGTGAGGAAATTAACAATTAAAACTGATATGTAACTGCGCAGTCTTACCTGCTGTGCGGAGTAAGAATGCGCACACAGATGGGGCAAGACTGCGCATGTGCAAAAATCTAACATAAATCACAAGTGATGGCCCCTCCTCCGTATGAAGTACACCTTTCGTGCCACCATTCAGAGCATTGTCCACACTGAGTTCAATCTTCGTGGGGGGATCAGTATACTTCTCCGAACAACCAGGGCAGCTATATTCTTGGTTTTGACTTGTCTTCTTTGTCGTTTTTCTCTGGTCGTGCACATTCGTTTTGGTGTACCTTGCTCATTAGAGTCCTTTATTTTGTCAGCTAGCTGCACTTCCAATGTTCTTTTGAAAGGCGATGAAGTTAACACTTCAGACTTCCTCCCCTTTCGACGGCGGGAGTGAATATGTCTAGATCGTGGGCTAGGAGATATTTCATTAATAGCAATGTATCATGACGATTCAGGTTCACCAACTGCAGTGCTAGTTGATTGCTTAGCAGGTGTTTCCAATGACGTTTGGTTCACGTTTTATGGATGGTTTTCACTTTGAACAGGGCTCTGTTGTAATAATTCGAGGTTGTCATTTTGAGAGTGATGTTCGCTCCTTTCAGGATCAAGAAATTTGTCTGTCACATTAGAGGGATGAAAATCATCATCACTAAAAATGTACAGATTCAATGGACACACTTCAGTCACTTCGAAACCTTTCAAAGCATTCTCGACTGTAGCTGCCCTTAGGCTTTTGTGAATATGGAAGTCACCTGGTAAACTGTAATTGGACGAACGGGATGATTTGTCATCCAAGTATCACACTCTGAAGAATAACACTTTTGAGTGGTCCAATGAAATCTCTGTCAAGGGGCTGCGTTTTATTACTGCTGTGTGGAGGCAGAGACAGCATATGAATGTGATGGTTCCTACGTACGTAACACATGGCTGTGTGCGTGGGGCAAGACTGCGCATAGTAGGGCAAGACTGTGCGTGCGCAGTCTAACCCCACTATATGCGCAGTCTTGCCTCATACTGTATGATAGAATGTTGCTTTGGTAAAATGCAGGATAGAAGAAGTCTGAGAGATGGAAGTACAAATTCAAGGCTGGCATCAATTGTTAGGTCTTCAAGTCCATGATATTCTAGTTTTTTTTGTATTAATAACCTTTATCTCGTTAACAATGATTTTTTCCACTGATTGTATCAGGTGTATATGTTCTTCAGCATCAACGTTTCTTGGAAGTTTGTAATAATTGTGAAGAATGGATTTTTCTGTCTCGAAATATAAGATGTCTTCTTTTCCTTGCTTGTATGTTATAAAAACACTGTCACCATAACGATATTCAATTATGCGTGGAAACAACGGAGCGATTGGAGACAGAGTACCACACTCGACGAGAAGCATATCGCCTCTAATTGCAGCTCGCTAAACTGGCGTGCAAAATTTTCGTAGAACTCTTTTTCCTATGGGATTTTTAAGCGATTATCCTAAAATTTTATTTTTGGACAGTTTGAAATAAAGACCAATGTACACATCTCGTGTTGTACTTTACGAATTCAGGTCGTATTTTCAGAGTTCCCAGAAGTCTTAAAAAAAAGCCGTTTTTAGGCATTTTGCGAGTACACAAAATCATATTTCTAACAAGCATGCTAAATTTTTGAAAAGTGAGAAAAGTAGCTTCAAATGTATGTTTTATTTAGCTTACCTCAGTAGGAATAATTTAAGCCGTTTCGCGCAAAAAAGTATTCGTGGAACACATTACAACATCGCCCATGCACCAGGTACCCACTCCTCTTAATGTGTTTGGTACAGTAAAGTTCTACATCAGACAGGACATGGATATTTTTACTGTGATTTGCTTGTCATCATTTGCTTCATAACATTTTGTAGCCTGCCCTAAGGCTTCTAAGCGAACCTCGTCAGAATGTCTTCCTACCCTGTGCTGCTTTGTTGAGCTATTAGAGTAACTGGTAACTAATATCCATTTTTGAGTACTTTACAGAAATGTTTATTTCTGTACGAAAGTTTACTGAGCAGCTTCTTGTGGCATTACTATCAGAATCTCTCCAAGTTTTTATGTGAATTTTTTCTGGTTGTTACAGGTGTGGATGTTAACTGACATCTAAACATTGCAGAAAATGACTACACCTCAAGAAAAAGCACAACGTGCATCCTGGTTTAGCGAAAAAAAATCAGATACGTAGGTTCAACATAACTTTAGGGCCAAATATGCAAGAGAACCACCTTCAAGACCCACAATCCGTGAGTGGCAGCAAAGAGGCAGTGGACGGCCAAGCACAAGTGCGGGAGACATTGAACGTGTTCGTGAAGCCTTTGACCGGAGCCCTAGCAAGTTGATTCGTACTGCTGCCAGCCAATTGGAGTTACCTCATTCAACTGTTCACAAAGCTCTTCACAAAAACCTGAGACTCTATACGCTTACAAAGTGCAGTTGTTACAAGCTCTTCTGCCAGAAGATGGACCACGCAGTAAAGCTTTCGCTACAGGCATGCTGGCTCGAATGGACATGGAGGATGGTTTTATTGAACACATTATGTTTTCTAACGAGGCAACGTTCATGTGTTGTGTCTACTAAACAGGCACAACGTCAGGATACGGGGATCTGAGAACCACAGAGAACTTGTGCGCAATAGCCCAAAAGTTAATGTGTGGTGCGGGCTAATAAGTAACCGAATAATTGGGCCATTCTTCTTCGCTGAAAAATCAATCATAGCCAATGTCTTTCTCGATATGCTGACTGAATATGCTGTCCCACAATTGGATGGTATTCAAGATTGTTTCATCCTTCAGTAGAATGGTGCTCCACCCCACTGGGGATTGGCAGTTCGTACCTATCTCGATGAAAAATTTCCAAACAAGTAGATCGGGATAGATGGTCCAATGCTGTGGCCACCTCGTTCGCCTGACATAACCCCATTTGATTTCTTTCTTTGGGGTTATGTTAAGGATCGAGTGCATCACTCAAAAGTTCCCAACATCAATGAACTGTAGCGTAGGATCAGGCAAGCCATTGCCACCATTAATGCAAGCTTTCTTGAGAGAACATTGAAGGAAATTGAGTATTGGCTTGATATGCTTCGCGCAACTAATGGTGCACACATCGAAATTTATTGAATGAACAACGAGACAAAATTCATACAAAAACTTGGAGAGATTCTGATCGTAATGCCACAAACCCCATCCAGATATCTGTTTGCATTATTTTTTAATTACAGATTGAAGTTGTGAAGGTTTTTTTATGTACAACCTGTACAGTATCGGTGGCGTGTAAGTATGTAAATATAACATTCATTCGACCGAGCACAATAATACCACATTCGTCATTTCTTTCGCGACACATCTCCGTAACACAAGATTGCAATTCATACGTTTGAACTTCCACTCCATCTGTGATTGCCCCAACATTGTGTTTAACTTTGAATGAAACAAGTTCTCTACAAAATAAACAGTTCTGATTAGCTTCTTCTGATATTTAACTGGACGAATCTGCAGACCTAAGTAACCAGGGTAACTCAGAATCAGCTGCGCTTTGACTCTTCCTTTTGATAAAGTTGTGAGTTCTTTTATCGCAGTAATCCCTCCTACATTCCACGGTACAATTTTACCAGGATGGGCGTGTAAACTATCGCCCCGCATTAGAGCAGCGGCATTTATGCTGTCGGCTTCTTTCTGCATAAGAGTGGGAGCGCTGTCACGTTCATTAATGATTTCCTTACATATAATGTATTGGGATTCTATTAAATTATGTAATAAAAATTAACATTTGTTCTTGCCCATTATAATACATAGACCCATACATAAAGATATGATATATAACATAATAATTACGCATACAGACATAATTTATATTAATATGTGCAGAGAGAACACTTTATGCAAGTAACACACATCATGTTTTATACGTAGAACAAACGATAACATATCGACCTTAATAACATGATTTTCCCTAAGGCTATTTAGGTGGATTTTGGATATGTTGTTCAGCTCATTTTCCTCTAAATTTTGGTACCGAAATCTTTTGTGTTGCAATTTTGTCTAAGTTACACATTTTTTCCTAACATGACTCTGTGCATAAATTTAACATTAACTGGCTTCTTCACAAAATATTTCCTTTGCATTTCCTGACTACAGAATACAACAGCATTGTAGTTTTTACATCTTACACACAATCATCATAATCATACACTCATTTGAATCACAACTAGCGACAGTACAGCCATAAACATAACTGAAAATTGCTAGGAGATTCTAGGATAATTACAATTTCATTTGGAAAAATATTGTATCTACCGAAGATACAGTAAAATCGCTTAAAAAAACTGCAGATAATAAGAAATTACTTAGCTATCCAGGTGAAAAATGTAGATACACAAAAATTCTAGTGATTTTAAAATTATAAAACATATATATATATATATATATATATATATATATATATATATATATATATATATATATATTCAATATTTATCACTAGTCATAGACTCAATGACATACATAGATCAAGAAAAAAACAATATCTCTATTTTAACAAATTGGTCACATACCATAAGTGTGCTTAGTAGGGCAATCTTGAGTACCGCTCGGAACCCGTAACTATCGCCACGACTCTCACAATATGCTTTTCGGCGGAACTCTCTCAGTCTCTGGAAGGGGTAACGTGAGCCGCAAAATGCGCTAAGAGATCCTTTAGTTCTTCCGCCACTGTATCATCGTAAGCTGCTCGCACGACAGTTGCGGCTCGCTTACACTGCCACCTCTTTCAGTCTGTTCGTTCCGAGAAAACACAACAGTCTCTAGCCCACCGTAAAGAGCCAGTCTATCAATTTGGACAACCTTGGGTTTTCTTTCTCGAGAGTTATGACTAGGGACAGGAATATTTGGTGAAAAGATTTTTGCCCCACTTTGTTGCAGTGACTTACGTGCACACCTGCAGCTCAACTACTTGGCTATTGGCAAGAGTCTTTTGTGCAGAGTTGTTTTTCAATTGACTGTGTCAATCAGTATACAGATAACTGCGACACATCACGTCTGTGATTTGTGGGTTTAACCTCAAGACGCTGGTTGTTACGGCATCCAATCCTTGACCACAAAGCCGAGATTCAGGTGCGCACATAAGGCACTGAAATAAAGTGCTGCAAAAATCTTTTCGCGAAATTTCCTATCTCTAGTCATTGCGAACAGTCCGGAATTGTGGGGAATTACCTCCAGCAATCACAGACCTTCGCCTCTTAAGACCTGTGTTCGCATGTTTCCCGAATTTTCGAGCTGATTGGCTGGTCTCACATGGCTCTCGGTCCTGGTTCACTCGCTGATACTGTCGGCACTGGGCTACCAGATGTCAGGTCGTCCACATTCCCAGCACTTGGGTCGCTTTTGTGGTCGAGGGCATTGTTCTAAAACTCAAACTCTGCTGGAAATGATGTTCATTGCAGTCTTAAGTTCCTTCGGGGTATTTTCGATGATGTTCCCCTTCTTCATCGCTTTTTAATGTAGCTTCTCGCACCACTCGTCGATTCGTTGGCCCCTGCCGCAATGACTCAACTTCCAGTGCACATGCTAGAGAGCATCTTGTTGCCAGGAGCACTGCTTGCCGCACCTCCATGTCAGCAATGGCATCAACTATAAACCCAAAGGCAATCACATCTCGCGCCGCCTCTGGATACCCCTCGATTGACAGATAGGCTAGTCTCACAATGTCCTGCCAAAGTTCCTGAATTGACTCCCCAAGTCACTAGCTGCGAATTCGAAATTGGGTATGGTGAACATGTCGCACATAGCAGTCCTAGAATCGCAGCTCAAGGGCAGAAACGCATGCAGAATACTCCATGCAATGTCGTTCAAGCAGAGATTGGAGTTTACTGAGCGCAGGGCCTCCCAACACTGCTGCCAAGTAGTAGGCGCACTGCTCTTCTGTCCAACTGTTCAACACTGCGACAATCTTGTAACTTGTCTTCTGACTACAACACAATTAATGCAAGTGACTCTGCCGATCAATAATATTGATATAAACAGTTCTGCCTCGGTCTGTCTCAGCGGATATGTTAAAATAATGTAGTCAATATTAATATGACAAGTTGGCCTTTACTTCTATTATGGTTATGCTATCGAGTTTCTACTTATTTAGCGATATTAATTTTTCCGCCTAAACTAGAGCAGATCTGAAAAATATATTTGGCAGTTTGTTTAAAATCGTTTTCTCCATGTTGGTTGAAGCCTTCCACCAAGGCAAACCGGGTTCGATTCCCGGCGGGGTCGGTCTCCGAATTTTCGCATGAGGGAATCGTGCCGAATAATGCCGTTGGTCAGCGGGTTTTCTCGGGGATCTCCCGTTTCCCCCGCCCTTTCATTCCGGCTTTGCTCCATATTCACCTCATGTCACCCCTCACCAGTGCTAAAGACCTCGATGTTAAGTGCTGACCAAAGTCTCTAATTCACACTCACTCCATGTTGGCTGATTGTTTCAAGGCAGTAAATACTATGGGTTTAGATAATTATGTAATTAACTAAATTCTGGTTAATATACTTTTCAGCCGAAACCGTATAATTTCTTGCTTTGAAAAAATTAGCAATAACGGCAAACACCATTTCAAAAAAATGTGACAGATTTTTTATACATGCTCTCGTTTAAGTTAAAAAAATTACAACAATATCAAAAAAACAGTATAAACTAAAGTGCATGGCATTAAGCAAACGAAATGAAACATAGGTTGGGAATGTGAAAATAAGGATAAATGAACTAACAAATAAAAGAGGTGCTACTAAAATGTTCTAATGTTCTATTTTATTAATTGTTGGATGGTATTTTTCTGTATAACACCACTCAGTTTTATTGAAGTAATAGGTAGAGATGATGGTTTGGAAATCTTGACTGTTTGCTGGGTTTCAACGTACGTCCAGCTTACCGGGAGATGACTGGCTTTCTCTTGTACGTAGAGCTGTTGCCCTATTTGACTGAGCCAATAAGAATCCGGCTATTGTAAGAATTTTGCCTGTTATTGGTCTGCAGACAGCTAGGTTGTGTCAGACGTACACCAGCCAATTATTAGAGGCAAAATTATTCCGCGTATTGATTCTAGTTCAGGTTGAATGCCAATAATGTATACTTCACTACTCCTTCTGTGATTAGACGACACCTGTTTCAACACATCTTTGACGACTGCAAGCCAGTGACAAATGAGGAAACAAGTCGTGGTGGTAGCACGTGTTACGGTTATAAGCCAATGGATATTTGACTTTGGCTAGTGTGTGTATAGGTCAGAGAAATCTACACTGTTGCCAGATTAATACACGAAATACTCGTGCCTCTACCAATTATATATGTTGCAAGAAAATACGGCGTTTTGAAGGGTATTCGAAAAATATTCGCGATATACCATCTTTAGATATGGTGAAATTTCGCGAATTCAAAGACCTGCAAGTTAAAATCAAATATCCTATGCATTGTCAAGCCCTGTCTATTCGTTCATTGTCTGCTGTTCCACAGAGTAGCAGCTAGTGTACAAATGGTTGGGCCTTGAGTATGCATAGGATACTTGATTCTAACAAGCAGGTCATTTAATTCGCTAAATTTCACCATCTCTGACCATGATCTCTAGAAATAGGGAAGAGAGTATACCTCCTGATGCAGGAGGTATCACGTGGGGCCCGTGCAGAATGTTCGTCGCGTCACGTGAGACAATGTAAACACGGCGCGTGCCTGCAAGGAGTGAGGGGGAGGAGGCGAGTGATTTGTGGCCTAATTGGTCGCGCGCTACAACGGCATAAGTCGCGCCGCCGCACAGCTTTTATCTCGGTTTTATCGGCGCGCGTCGCACTCGGCTATAAGGCGACAGGATGTGGCGAATATCTGCGCGCGGCGCCAGACGTCGTAACTTCGCACGCTTCCCGTCGTAAAGCGAGGCGATTTCGCGGAAACTCGTTTGTCGGCGCGCAGAAGTGTGTGTGCCGTTCTACCTGGACGCGTAATGTTCTGCTGTTTATTGCTTGTGGACTCTTTAAGAGCCTTCAAATGATATAGGAAGGGGGGGGGGGGAATCATTATTTTATGTTTGTAATAAACAGTGCTACTTTTGTAAACATTACGTGGTAGTACATTTTCTTCATACAAAAAATAATAACTCAGCCAGTTTTCCAATATTTCATAATAAAATTTTGCATTTTTGTTTACTTCAATCACGCCGCGAAAACAAATTAACATAACGAAATGAAATAATTCACGTCGAAACTACTGCTTGACGTGTTTAAAAAAAAGTTACAACATATTTGTATATTTAAAAGAACTGCTAATAGTAGCTCAAAATCAAAAATTTCACAATTTTTTTTAATACAAAGTTATTTTGTGACGGATTTTAATATACATCAAACAGTTGTCCGTGATAAGGAGATTCAATGCGAATTATTTCATTTCATTAGGTTCGTTGGTTTTCGCAGTGGATAAGATATGAAATGTATAAACATGCAGATTTAGACTTTGAAATGCCATTAGTAAAAAAAAAAAAAAAAAAAAAAAAACAACCGGGAGAGTTTATTTTTTGTAAGAGAAAACGGAACTATATGAAGCAACTTCTACAAATACAAATATAAAATTACGGTTTTCCCACACCTGAACGTCCTTAACGCTATACCCACACAGAGGTCATCTGAGCTCATTTGACTTCAAACTTCAAAAAGTATACCAACCCGTTACTGTATCCTCTCTGCACTCTGCATTGTGTACCCTCCTCTGTCACAAGTTGGCGTGCGTATCCAGTGATAAAATAATCGATATCGATTTCGTTTAAGTAATTATTTTATTGGATTAAAAGTACTGTCATTGACTTTGGTGTTACTTAGTTTGCCTGTCTCAAATGCATTGAGTTCAACGGCCTTGGAGACCAGTAGTATCAAAATACTAAGCCTATTCACGATGTTCCTTATAAACCAGTGCAGTGACTCGTGACAACTTCCCGAGTATAGGCCTACACTATACTCTAAATTTGAATCAGTAAAATTTTGACAGTTTCAATAAGTTAGTGGGTTTTTCACTGGCGAATCTGTTGTTTTGTCAATGTTGACTGTTATAAAAGTGAAAAACAACAGACTGTGTAACTGATTGAATAAGTTAGTACATTTCACTATTTAATCAGTACAAATTCTACTACTTAATATTTAGTTAGAAAACTACAATTAAATCAGTAAACAACGTGTCAAATCAACAATTTTAATTGATCTTGCTCTAGATTTAGTAATTAGCATAACACCGTTCGCAAAGTAAGCTTGCTTTAAAATGTATGTTAAACTACTTTTTTTTTTGTAAATTTAGGTAAATAAATTTTTGTTACTTTCTCACGTAATGGAAGTCTCTGATTAAATCAGTGAGTTTATTTCGCTGATTTAATGTGAAATTTTCCACTTACTCTCGATGGAGCAGTTGTGGAAACTGGGAAACTGTGACTATTTCCAGTTTCCAGTTTAGAGTGCATTGATTGAACTAAGCAAACAATCACATCTGCCTGCTTGCATATTCACACCTTGGCGACCGCTACGAGAACAGTAACGTAAGACGACCCCTTCTTTTTTGTCATGAACTACCCCTTCGACTTTTACGCTAATTAATAACAGCCCAGTTATAACACTGTACTTGCGCTTTTGTTTGTTTAGAAGTGTTCCGTTGCACATAGTTGACTCTTTCTTTACCTAAACCCGTATTGTGTGTACACCGTCAGAAACCGTTCTACCGAACATGCCCAAATTACCTAAAAAAATTTTGCTTCTAAATTTTTGTTTGGCGAAGTCAAGGTTACACTAATTTCGTAAATTTACAAATTGATATGTTTTCTGGAAAGATTTAGAATGGGCTGCAACGAAAATTAATTTTAATTTTTTCTCTCCCAAATCGAATTCTCGAAGAGAGTCGTACTTTATAGTGGTTTGTTAAAGTGTTTGTGTATACATTCTATGCCCACGGAACGTCTCTACAGTATCGCGGGGTCAGACCTCTCGCCTTCCACCAAGGCGATTCGGGTTCGATTCCTGGATTCGCATGTGGGAATCGTGCCGGACTATGCTGTTGGTCGGCGGGTTTTCTCGAGTATCTCCGGTTTCCTCCGCCCTTTCATTCCGGCACTGCTCCATAGTAACATCATGTCACCCCTCATCAGCGCTAAAGACCTCGATGTTGAGCGCTGACCAAAATCTCTCCCTCTCCTCCTCTACAGGATCATTAGGAAAGGTGTATTTCTTCAGCCATTACTACAACTTTACTCTTGGTTTTTAGTACTTCCCGTCACAAGTTTTCCATCCTGCTGATATTTATGTGAGACTTCAAGCCGTGAATCGTATTGAAGAGGAGACAGTGTTGCTTACTACTCAGGAGGCGAATATACTACTGACCTTCAAAATTTATACAGCATTTAAAGAATTTTATACAAAATTATACTGCAGCAGAAACATGTTACATTAAATTGAGAAAGCGTAGCAGGTATCATGCTTTAGAGACGACGACACATGGCTTAGTACAATAACAGGGGCTTGGAGAGGAGTCGACCATGGCCTTTGTTAAGAAACCATCATAGAATTCGCCTGGAGAGATTTCAGGAAACCATGAAAAACCAAAATCTGGAAGGCCAGAACCGGGGATCGAACGCGGTTCTCCCGATTGCGTGTCCAACGTGTTACCGTAGCCCCATTCGCTCGGCGACAACTATTATGAAGCAAATCACACTACTGAATAGATCATTTTTACACACTGTGAACAATACTATAGCACAGTTCACTTTTCATCATCAACACAATTTATGCTAGCGTGCCGCTCGAAAAACATAAACGAAGATCCAAATTCCAATGCTTTTCACAAATCAGAATAGGACATTATCTCTTTGGTCAGTTTTGATTTACTTTATTCTAGGTAAATTTGTAAGCGTAACTAAAAATTTCTAAAACTTTATATACTACTTTTCCCCGTAGTAGGCAGATAGTGGGTTACTAGACTACGTACCACCACGGACCAAAATTGTACTACAAATAGTATAATTGTATTACGGTTGGCAACACTGAGTGAAGTTGGTTGGAGCATTTCGCAGGGTGATATGAGGTGAGAATGTAGCAGCGGCTCAGTGTGTGGACGGGCGTACTTCGACAAAACCTACTAACCAACGGCAACATCTGCCATATTTCCTACATTCAAAAATCATAATGTGACCCAACTAGGACCGAACACGAATCGCCGTGGCGGGAGACGAATGTTCAGACAACTACACTGCCAACGTTTTACGAAGTCTGGTGTGCTGGTTTTCTGACGACCTTTGATTAAGGGCGTTGGACCCGTAAAATTTTATTTTATTTTTTATATTTGTGCCAAACACTGTTCAAATTTTGCACATCATTTCCCCAAATAAAAAAAATTGGGCCCCATAGTTTTTGCGTAATCACTCATCAAAGTCACAAAATGACCATTGCGGTGTAGCCAAAATAAAAAAAAAAGTAATTAACTAATGAATTCAAATTTATAGGAACTGAAAGTCGGCGTATCAATGCATTTTATGAAGTTTGACAAAAGCTAGTTTTGAAAATTTCAGTAGTAGCCAAAAGTCAAAGTTATGCAAAAATGTACTTATTTTCATCCATTTTTAAAAAATACAAAAATATATCGCTTTGAATTTACAAAAGTGTCTTGCAGTAGCTCACATCATTAACTATCAATACGAATGATCTTGTTTCTGTAAGTTAATTATTTTTTATTATTTTGGCTACACCGCAACTGCCATTTTGTGACTTTGGTAGGTGATTATGATAAAACTATGGGACCTAATTTTTTTTATTTGAGGAAATAACATGTTATCTGATGTGTAAAAGTTGAACAGTGTTTGGCACAAAAATAAAATTTTGAATTTTTACGGGTCCACCCTCCCTAATAGAAAATTTTTTTAACACAAAATAACACCGACTTGAAAACAATCTACTAAAAAAATTACTAAAAAGTAAAATAAAAATTACGTTATTTTTAGACTACTTAGAACAATTGTTTTGGGTGTAACAAGGGCATACGTGGAATTTTCTGCGTAAACCGTAGTGTATCTTGACAATGGGTAAAATTACACATCATTCATGTGCGTCCTTGTCACAGGTATGAGAGTAGTAACATATTACGATGCCAGAAAATAATCGTTATGTATTTATTCCCAACCTTAATGTTTTTTGTAGGTAAGAAGGGCATAAAACTATAAATATTGGATCATTGCACTAATGTTTCATTTCTGTATTTACCGTGACAGGCAGGAACTCACACTTTTATAACGTTAACTAAAGTGTTTTGGGTAAATAAACAATTAGTTACGAATAATAACACCCACTCGAGACTAAATATTGAGTTGCAAAACAAACTTTTAATTTTTACAAGTCTTGCTAAACGCTATTAAAATATAAGTTCTTTACTCTGTAGTTATTTTTGGCCGCATACCTATATTTCTATCTTCATTATCTCTGGACCATTGTAGTAGTTACAACCCTTGGGCGAATACACATCACTGAGTAAGAAGGACCTAAGTCCTGTAAGTGTATCGAGCCCCACAATCAGAAGTGCAGCCACAACTGGTGATAATCAGAAGCTTACCTGGGGCGGTTGCCAAGTGTGGCGTCACAGAACAACCACTTCACAACATTTCTTCCACCTCAACACCTCAGTTAAAACATGGTTATCCATCAATCCCTGGACTTAAAAGAAAAGACTGAGTTGCATGCACAACTGACCAAATACACAATAATTAAATAAATAAATGTAAGCTCCCGCCTGCACCGCTTATGGGCAGTTATTCTCTCATTACAATTACTCAATAACCATAAAGCTGGCATTCTTGACCGTATTACTTTTAGTATGTGATTTATTTCACTGAATATAGAACAAGTCTATAAATACTATATTTACAATATTTTTCCCCTAAAGATAAAACTTAAATTACCGTGCAATTAAGATTGTTGCCGACCATGGAGCTCTGCTGAGAGGGAGAGAGAGAGATTTTGGTCAGCGCTCAACATCGAGGTCTTTAGCGCAGGTGGGGGTGATATGATGTGAGTATGGAGCAGCGCCGGAATGAAGGGGCGGGGGAAACGGGAGATACCCGAGAAAACCCGCCGACCAGCGTCCGGCAATATATAGACATACACACACATAGTACTGTAGCTTCAACACGTTAGTCCAATTCAGTCCCAGTTAACAAATTTTAACAATGTAAACTCTAATAGTTAGCGGACATGGCGTGTGAGCCGTGCTGTAGCGTAGTACGGGAAGTGGATTTGCTTGTGTAACTTTTAAAAATGTTTTCAATGTGTTTATGTACGTGAAAAAGATACACATAAACTTTGCCCCTATAATTTTAAAAATGCCGTCCGCTAATTAAAAACATGGTAACCAAGCTCCTCAAAATTTCTGAAAATTCCTTTTTCACGTTGCTGTAGCCGAGAAAATATCCACCGTAATCGCAAAACAAAGTTTAGTCCTACGTGCCTAGAAACGATGAGGTGCTTGGCGGGCGTGTTATTTTCGACAGATCGCCTTCCCCGTTTTCGTGTCTCTAACATAAAAAAAAAAAAAAAACTAGAGTCCACTAACTCTAAAGGAGCTTATTTATCTACATAACTGAGACCTGAGCAAGCGGTCGACGGACGTACTCTCTGAGTGACAGCTGGGTGTGTTCTCGTTTAAGCAGGCACCCTGAGGGGGTGGAAACCGAGGGGTGAAATTGACCGGAGGGTAGTATTAGTGAATGTAGAACAGAAAAAAAGAGACAGGAAATACAAAAACAAGCTTCGCTTTTAGTCGGGTTTCTCACAAAAAATCACTTACTAAAGGGTTTTAATACAGATATGTATTCACAAAGGATACATCTAAGTTACTATAAGTAAATTATTTGTTTAGTAGAAGACTACGTATTATAAACAAATTTAACTATGTTGAAATATTTCCCAGAAGTCCCTATTTTTCATAATCGTGTTGATATTACAGTGTCAAAACTTCGACTACAGCAACAAGTATACGACTTTTGGCCTTGCCTGAAAAAAATTTTACCTTCGTGTATATTATTCTTTGAGGAATCAGAATAAACAAATAATCTTGAAATTGTGCTAATTTATTTACATGGCCACACGCAGTAGTTTGGTTTTTTATCGCTCTGGTGCAAAGAGCGCGAATTATTTTTAACAGAATGTTTTGGAAAATTGCTAGAATATTTGCAGTCATACAATGCACAAATTTAGGCAGGTGTTTTTTTTTTAAACAATGCTCAGTTCGCTCGAGAGAAAAAAAATATTGTGATTGATTTTAGCTTTTGTAACCAAATTTCAGATACCGTGGGTGCAAAAATCTGTGAAACTGTAAGGTTTATTGCCTCGTATAAGTATAGGAAATTAGTTAATTCTGAGATATGGCCTGTGCCAAGTGAACGAGACATAAAAGATAATTAGAAAAAGCTCTTTACAGGCAGTTTGGGACAAAGTGAGCTCTCATAAAAGCCCTGCTAAATTTCTATTTTCAGCCAATTTGTATATATCAGCTAATGTCTAAGTCACTTGATGTCTGCGCGTGCAAGAAAAACTGCGCAATCTTTTTGAACCTTTATAGTTTGATAAAAAGAATTATAAATTATAAAAAGTGCAAATATGTTGATTTCAGTTTGTTAATTTTCAGTATTTATGTATCTGAACTGAAAAATACACGGAAGTATATTGGATAATTCGCTGCCAGCCATACAAGCAGAAAGTCAACTATTTACTATGTTGAATATCATGTGCAATAACAACTAGTGATATTTTTCAAAAGTTGAATATTTAGTGCTCACTTTATCCCGAACGAACTATAGTAAAAAGTCGTAGCTAAGGTCCTTAGTTTTCGAAAAAAAGTTTCATTAATAGTAAAATAAAGGAAAAGTGGAAGTAAAGGGTAAGGTAATTTGTGGATCTTTGAGGAGAACTAAGAGAAAATTACTGCTTGGTATAAAAGTCATCAAACTTTGTTTACGAGAAAAATTACATTCCAGCTCTCTGGTATTTTGGACCTAACTATTAACTAAGGGCCTGCGACGTTTTACCACTGAGTATTTTCTGCTTAATTTTGGTCACTTAATTCGCATGGGACATTCCGTAGGTACAACCAAACCTTACATTCAATCTTACTTTTTATTACTAATTTAAGTTAAATTTTCTTGTCAATGAAGGGTCTCAAAGAGTAGTTTCTATTTAGTTTTGATCACTTTTTTACATGGTGCAATTAATATCCGCGAATTACCTGACAATCTGTATAGACGTTTGCGTCAAAACAATGTAGCGATTCTTCGATATCGAAATTATCTTGCGTTAAAAAAAATATATATGTTAAATAACTGTAACACTAGCAGGCTTGGGCTTGAAACATGATCGCAGGCTAGGCTGCAATACGTGGAAGCTGGCGGCGTGTCTCGCACCTGCACAAACAGCGACTCAGCTTCCTGCCGCCTCGCTTCCTGCCCGGGAATGTGCCGCTATTGGAGGAGTGGGTGGCAGTAGTACCCCCTTCCCTCCCTCCCCCTTACTAACACTACACCCTCGCGAGAGTACGCTGTGCGCGTGCCGTGGCCGACACAGCCTCTTCAATGAAGCCGCGTACACGTGCCGCGCCGCCTGCAACAACGGCACACGAGCCACTCACTTGCGCCTCGGGGAGCGTAAAAGTGGTTCTCTGTTCGGCTCTGATCGGGGAACTTCGTCAGGATCGAGCAGCTACCCCTCAAACGCCCTCTTCTAGTCAGATTTCTCCCCCCGTCCTTTACCCAGTCCTCTGTGACAATTTAGATTAGTAACAGTGGCGTAGTTAGGATTTGTATTTGCAATGAAGGGGGGGGGGGAGAGTTCATACTGGGAATTTTATAAAGGGACATTTTTCGTGGGGTCCGGGGGCACTCCCCCCAGAAAATTTGGATTTCAAAGTACGAAACTGTGTTAATTAAACAGTTTTAATATCCAAACATTGAATACACGAGTAGTAGCAATATAAATATATTTTTAATAATGAAAATATGTTTGGCCTTTGTATATTTTTTTAGGGGGGGGGGAGGTAGATGTTGAACCCGAAAATCCCCCCCCCCCCAAATTGTTTACTTCCCAGTTAGTTTGTATGCCAAAAATTATGTTCGGTTAGTCGTAGGATGGGTACGTATGTTAGGGAATTGCCGAAACAAATACTGTAGTTCCATAACACAACAAAACCGTTGGAAAACTAACCTGCATTAGCTTAAACTAACCTAAACCAATATAAACTGTCGCAGAGGACAGGGAAAGGATGAGGAAGGGTCGGCACAGAACTTATTTTATTACTTTGTATTATTGCTGCTACAAAGTTTCATTTTCTGTAAGGTTCGACTGTTCTTGTTTTCTCTTTTATTACTAAAAACGATATTCGTCCAGAAAGTGGTAAAATACGTTGCATAGTGTGTAGCCGCCCGTAGGTCTAAGCGTACTGCACATGCGTAATTATATTAAGCCGAGGAAAAGTCACAGATCAGTCACAGAAAAGCCATGACCTGCGCCTAAACTCTTATACTGATGTTTAGGAATATCGGCCTTAGTGATCGCTTTATCCCGAACGACCTATAGGAAAAAGTCGTTAGGTCCTTAGTTTACGAAAACATTTTCATTAATAGTAAAAAAAAAAGGCGAAGTGGAAGTAAAGGGTAAGGTAATTCGTGGATATGGGCTGCATCACGTTGATCTTTGGTAAAAAATAAGAAAAGTCGGGCTTTGTTTACGAGAAAAATTATGTAATGTGGTGCGCAAGGGGTGACTGGAATCCTAGCAAAGTTCTCCGTCAGTGCCGAACGAAAAACCACTTTTATGCTCCCGAGATGCAACTGAGCCACTCCCGAGGTGGCAGTTCACTATCCTTCTGCTAAGTAAGGTTAATTCAGCTAGACCTATACTGTAGGCTAGGAAGATAACACCATATTATGGACGTGTTTGGCAAGGGTTACATTTTCTCCGCTAGCGATAAAATGAGAGCCGAAAAAATTAACTTTCGTTAGATAAAAAGAACAATCACGTGGTTTAAATTTTCTACTAAAAGAAACAACCAAGTCGTGACAGATTTTACATTTTTCTTTCAAAATAATAAAAAAAATATTTATACTATTGCGAAAGCTTTCTAACAGGAAATAACACACAATTTATAGCCCCCTTACCAATACTAGCATATATAACAGCAGAATATTCCCTTGCCGAACTAAATAACATTGAACTTCCTAGACTGTAGCGGAATTTATTGTACTTGTACTGTAGCTATGGATAGGCCCTATATATATATATATATATATATATATATATATATATAT
>PNEQ01020730.1:0-10658 GCA_003012365.1 Medauroidea extradentata | reverse complement strand
TTTCGAACATACGTGTGAAATTAAACTAGGCTAGTGGTACATATCTGCCCTGAACGGTTAGCCCAAGTGAATGTACTATCGACTATCTAAACGACAGTCAATACATAAATTCAACTGAAAAAGTCGATAGTTTTCAGTCGACTACTTTTTCGCTTTAAAATGTACAGTGGGCTAAAATGTTGCGCATGATCAGCTGTAATTCAATGTACACCGTCTCGGAACTTGTTAATACTGTAGAGTAACTGAAATACAGAATATAACATTTTATGGCAGCATTTAAGTTGAGTTAGATTTATGTTTCCAACCCAAATGAGCTATTTCAGTAATTCCAATTTAACAAAGTCGTATGGATACTAAAATTCGAACACAAAAACACAAACGTAGGGCCTACTACAGTGCTAACTTGCTGAATAAAATATTTTTTTCAAAGATGAAATGAGTTTATGAAAAATAATACATAAACATTGTTTGATAATGTGTTTATACAACAAAATTGCTTGATTTTTATTGATGGTAAAAAACTTAGTAATTGCAGTATTCTAAATAAAAGAAGCTTAAGAGGGCAATGAATCAGAAATGACACTTCAATACACATACATATGTAATAAAACGCAATGTAATCATTTAAAATTTCACCCACTGTAAAAATGTTTCGTTATTATTATTCTAAAATCATGTTCAAAAATATAATTTTGTTAAACAGTTTAGAATTAATTATATAACACTCTTTCTGAAGGAACTGATGTTCTTGGGACACACAAGTATTTAAAAGCAATATCAAATAGCTGAAGCATGGTATTTTTTTGTCTTCCCCAGTACGCTACTGGACGACATCTATCTTCGCAAGGAGCCTCTAAATACTGCCTGAATAGGCCTACAATAACAGCATCACTTGTCGGTGTTGTTGCATTTTTTAAATCCGACACTCTAGTGTCTATTCGTGACACTGCTGGATTTTCCTGGTTTGAAAATATAGCCACACATATCCCATAATTTTTTCGTATTCCATTCAAACAAATAATTTTACTCTTACCTTTGTAACTAAACCTCGACATATTCTAGGATAAGTTTTTTTTTTAAATCCTTCACTTTTTTTGTAATAAGCGTAGTAAGATTGCAAGATAAAAAAATTTAACTAAACATTATAAAAATAAAGATACTGCACAGTGTAGCCACTGAACAAAATGAAAAATAGTTGTTTAGTAAGTAGTAAGACACACTGACCAGGTCACTAAACATCGTACAGAGCTTAGGCCTTTACCAGTTTATTCGAGAACTGTTAATAGTGCGTAAGTAACACGCGTGTATACCCATTTCAGGGCCTCCATTTATCTCTGAAGTTTATATTTCCGCTGCCGAAAATGGGGGGAAATTGGTGTTTTGCGGTCATTTTCAGGTAAGAAAATTTTGACGCAGAATCTTTTGAAAGGTACAGACACGTCCAAAACACCTTTATCGTCACTATTGCACCATAATTTGATAGCATGATATTTTTAAATGTTTGTTGCAATGGGAGTTTACAATTAGAATTTATTGGTTTGAAGACGTACGCCATTGCTCATGTTTTTGCTGATCTAATCTGTGTTGGATGACAAATAACGAAAAACGAACAAGAAAAAAAAACATATGTATAAAAATCGCACACAAAAATTGAAGGAAAAAAAAAAGCAATCCCAGAGGATTTTTGTTTGACAGAAATTCTCTGGGATTGCTTTATTATTATTTTTTAATTTTTGTGCGCGTTTTTTATACATATATATTTTTCCTTGTTCGGTTTTCGTTATTTGTCATCCAACAGGTTTGATCAGCAAAAACATGAGCAATGGCGAACTTCCACAAACCAATAAATTCTAATAATTTGATAGGGTCGCCACTGAATGTCTCATAGAGGCGTGTTGTCAGCAAGAAGACAGCACGCCAGTTCAGTGACTTGCACCTAGAGGCTAGTGTGAGGCGGGATACGCACACTGCCTATTCCTTACCACTTCCGCACGTCTAGGACTCGAACGCGCAAAATTCGTTCACCCAGGCCGAAATTAAATATACGAGATTTCGGTGACAGTGATTGTTCTTGAGAAAACGTTCGTTACTCGAGAAAAACTTTTGCTCTGACAGTTGGCCAAAATAATTGTCTAGAATTGCTGTTTCCCCCCCTCACCCCTCAAATTGGCATCGAGAAACCCTACAATTTTAAAATGATGCTTTTAGCGCCGAATTATGTACCATGCCCTGTTAAGTGTTAACCAAAATATTTCCACTTTCTCACTCACTCCACCCCGATACTCTCTAGCACAGATGAGAACCTTCCCGCAGTGTGGCAGAGGTTGATGGAAATATGTCTAGTATCTGTATGTGGTTTCGATTTCCCCACAACTAACTAAATAAAAGTGTGACATACGTAGACTATTCGTTGTCACTGACAATAAGTTTTCCTTGATGAATTGGCCAGCCACCATGCTGGCAACTTAATATCGTATTTTTTAAGTACTTAAGTGAATCGTAAATCATAATCAAAATTGTATGTAAATATCTAACTTTTCTACAGTAAACATATCTCCGTATAATCTTTTTTGGATTGTACTAAAGAACAAGAAAAAGTTGACTTAACTATACGACCGTTCGAACTACTAAAACTACCGTAAACTGTCATACAAAGGTTTACTGAACTAATGTGTGGTATTCTCCCTACAGAAATTAAGTTATTTCCAAATTAAAAGTGATTTCATAACTGCACACAAATGTTGACGCCTTCAGCCGTAACTTATAGTTGTATTGTTGAAACTAATATGTGTCAGGAACTGTACTTTTTGGTTTTTACCGCTTTGATGCTTGCTCAGACATTGTAACCAGTGTAAAACGTTTGCTGTTTCTGATGTAGTTTACAGTCGTATATTAGACAAAGACATGCTATCAACATGAAAATTTAGTCATTCATATGTTCGATAAGTTCTTAGTTGGACGATATTTTCTGTTGAAGGACTACAACTCAGACTAGCAACTCTTTTAACTCTTCTGTTATACGATATGTCTACGGTTCTGGGCTCCGTGGCTGAAAGCATTAAGTGGTCACCTGGTCGCAGGCTATTACATCGTTAAAAGCATGTCATAAATATTAATTTTTTACCTTGGTAAACACGACGTTGCTGGTTTTTAGAAGGAAAAAGCACTTTTCAAGAGTAAAAGGGTAGAAGAGTTTGTCTAGAAAATTGTTTGAGACGGAACTGTTTGCTTAAGAATTCCTCTGAGTTCCTATGGTTGACGTAATGAGGTAGAGACAAAAGTAATCCCGAAGGAAACGAATTTTGGAGAGAACAGGAAACGACATTGCCAACAGAACTGCGGCCGGGTGGAAGAAGCTGAGGATTTTTCTCTGATAAAGGCTTCTTAGACAAACATAAGTGTTTTTTTTTTATGTACGAAATTGCTGGCGGATGTTGTTTCGTTGCAGAAAACCACAAAACAGTCTATCACTATAAATGATACATCGCGAAAATGTTTTGGGCCAACATACCCTTGAAAACGCTATAGTTTCTTGCAACATATATGATTTCCTGAAGTACGTCTGTCACGACATAGCTGTCTGCCGACCAATAACAAGCATAAAACAGTACAATTTCGGTAATCTTCAGCTTCAAGTACAAGCGAAAGCCAGTAATATTTTCATAAGATGAACGTACGTTTAAACCCATCAAACAGTCAAGTTTTCCCGCGATAAACCATTATCTCTATATATTATACATCCCCATTACAGAAAAAAAATCACTCAAAGGCTTCTTAGCTTCGCGCTGTTGACACTTGGATAAAATTTCGAGGACAATATTCCAGCTTGCATTAATTAATATTATTTTGATTGAACTTTACGTCTCGTCAGCAACGAGGTCATTATAAATATAGTTATACACGAATTTCAACAGGAACGAGAACTAGAGAGGTATCAGCCATCGTCTATGTTAAAGAACTATACCAGCATTCGCATGGAGAGATTTTGGAAAAAATAATAAAACCGAAATCAGTATGGCCAAAGCCGGTAATCGAACACGAGTCCTACCGGATGCGAGTGCTGTCTGTGCGCCACCTTGCTAGGTCTTACTTGCTTAAAGGATCGGTTTTTGCTTCCCTTGTCATTATTAAAAACTTAACCAAAATACAGCTGCCTACGTAGAATTGTAAACTTGGTTGGGCACGGTGGAAAAATATATGTATACACACACACACACACACACACACACACAGCTACACACACACACACACACACGGTTTGTCCATAAATTGTATATGGCTGAGTGTTGCTACCATAAAAATTGAAAAACAAAATTCCATTTGATTGATAGGCTATATTTTAAAATTATTCAGACATTATACAATGACTTTATGAATGTTCAACTTTGAAATACTAGCTAGCCTTTCATTTTATTATAATTTCTTCGTACAAGAGACGTTATTATTCTTTACATTCATGTCATTATTTTTCATACAGCCTCTCGTTTTATCTTCTGAGAGTAAAAAGCATCAAGCGTTTAGCTCAGGGAAATACTCAGTAAGCATTCGCGTGCGTTATATTTTCTCGCAAAGTAATCAACTACATATTTTACAAGGAATGTACAAATGGTATATCCATAGACGTTTACGAAAACGTAATAGGTATAATCTTTCTCGGTAGTATTGGTAACGTGACCGGAGCTACTCAGTCCTAGGATGTTTAACGGTTTTTACGAGCGTTCATATTCAAAGAGTAGTACATTGGCGGCCTTAAAATGTTCGGCAAAATCTGCAGAAGTGGTATATTTCAGTCGCCGTACTGGAAGACTTGTATTATTAGACCATGTTAGAATAGTGCAGAATATCCTTGTGCACTGGTACAATATACGTATACAGCTTTACAATTGCGTACTAGCAATGCAGACCTATACTGTACAAAAATACCAGAGTTAACAAAAAAAACTTACGTAGCAATAAGGGATTGCAAAATGAACGTTCTCTGACAGATAACCGCTGTTTTTGGATGAATCGAGAGTTTTCTATGCGCAACTATAACATTTAAAATGTTAAAAATTTATTTGTAATCAATAATGATATTATTTATTCTATACCTGATTTACGTTTCCTAGCGACATTTTTACTTGCTAAACTCCTCCAGACTTCTCGTCCAACAAATATACCACATACTAACATCATATTTTCTTGTGAAAATGCACTCAAAACGCCTTACAAGATATTTCATTCCATGTAGACATGCGGGAGCCTGTGTTTGTTGACTTTTTACGCGCGATTTCCTGTATATCGTTTGCTGGCGTCTAGGATAGACCTGAGTGGATCCGGCGACGAGATCAAGTTGAATATTTAGATTTCTTGAGGGTCGGTAGATTTTTATCGAATGACGTTCTTGCCCGATTAAAAAAATAATGTCTAGTCTATCGAGTAGATCGAGTGTGGTTTTCATAAGCGCCTCATGACTGCTAGTTTTAGAGGTGCAATTAATAGGTGAATGAATAATAAAATAATTACGAACTCACAAAAATCTTTGAATTCGCACCTAGGTTGTCTATATTTTCCTGATACAGAAAATTTGGAAAATATAAAAGTATAAGGACCGACCGTTTGGCTCAGCGGTTAGAGTTCTTTACTTGTGAGCCAAGGGTCCCGGGTTTAATTCCTGGCTGAGGAGGTGAAATTTTTAATGCTGATTCCTGGGTTTAAGGCTAGGACCACGTTCTATTGAGAACTTTGTGAAAGGGGAAAGTTTTGCTCGCAATTCCGTAGACACATTGTGGCGCACAATTCGAAAGAGACGTTACACTACGTCCAATGGATGTACGGCGACAACTGCATATTGTCTGAGGTCAAGTGTTTCTTGCTGTGACGTCACATTTACACTTGGCGCCAATTGTTTGTAAGTTATTTTTTTATATTGTTTGGTAGTTTGCTGAAAACACTTAACATTGATTCAATAACTACGTATTTACTTATCCATCTAAGGAAAGTTTGCAATTATGAACTATAAGAAGACGCAGGAACGAAGAGTTCGTTGATAATTTAAAAACATGTTGCTGGAGTAGTTCATTTAGTTATATCCATCAGTTATATTCTTTGTAAATTTATTGCACCAGTATTGGGCCCGTCATGACTGCAAAATATAATTGATCGATTAAGTACAGAAACTTACAACCGTCTCCGCATTAGGCTTCTTCGTCAACTAGCCACGAGTTTGTTTCTCGTTTTGACTTTGAATTCCTCGCGCCACAAAACGAGCGCATGAACGTGTTCTGTTCCGCAATGCGAGTATGAACGTACGGAGACTTGGAACAACAAATTGACGCACGAGCGTAGTTGCCCGTAACGGTTTCAGCAGAGCAGAACCTGGATGTTGCGTTCGTCCCTTCATATTCGTCCCTGTGGAAGGCAATGGGCAGCGAATCACCTTATTCTCGCTAATAGTCTCAGGTGTCACCCTGAGGCCGCCAACTTCTTAATAAAATTGGGTACATATCAAGAATAAATAGCTACTCATCGTGCGCCGGCCAAACTAATGACTTTAAAGGCATTGTTTACTAATGAAAATGTTTCTATAGACTTAAGAAGTAGTCTTACGTAAGGAAAATTGTAGTTTACTAACTTCGAAAGTATTTTGGTTTTTTGTTAGGTTAAGTTATAGGTTAGTTTAAATTAGTTTAAGATTGTTTAGGTTATTTTACTATTACATTTTCCATTTTTTGTTATGTTAGGTAACGCTAGGTTAGGTTACTTAAGTAAGGTTAGGTACCCTAACAAAAATGGAAAACTTTGGTAAAATAACAGAACCTAGCCAATCTAACCTCATTGTAAAAAATCTTCCAAAAAAGTTTAGGAAGTAATTAACCTAAACGCAGTATGGGACAATTACCATTCTTCCGCTTTGTAAATATACAAATTTTTACATTTGTTACAATACAAGTCTGATAGTTTCAGTATACATTTGACTATTTTATAAAAAAAATGTTTAGGAGTGCTACCACGGATGTCTGGGAAACAATTGTATCATACATACTTTCTTAGCGCTCCTATACGATCATGTGAAAAATTTACTAAGTATTATTATAGAGTATAACCGAGCGAAAAATGGAAAATTTCGACGTTAGAAAACTGAAAAATTTTCTTTACGTACGACTGCTTATAACGTGTATAGAAACATTTTCAATCAATAAACTACAGATGCAAAATCATTGGCCAGTACACGATGAGTAGTAATTCCTGATATTTACCTAAAATTAAATCGGCGTAGATAAATAAGAAAGGTAGAGGCATAGCTAGACATTATGACTATAATTTGTTGTAATAATACCGTACCCCGACACAATGCCAACGTAATTGAAAAATCAACATTTTTTAGTTATGTATGTGATAAAATAGTGAATAGTTTTCTCTACCTAATGCAACACTAGCATAACCAAGATGATTATTACAAGCATAAAATAATAAGTTTCCATTTTAACATATTTGGCAAGTAACAGTAATGCTTAGTGCAGCACTAACATTTCTGTTATTTATGTTGTAAGAAGGTAAACAACCGAAGTTATGTTTCAGTGCAGTAGCAAAATGTTTGGTGTTGTGTTTTTATTACACTGTAATCATACAAAAATCTAAAGTATGTATGTATGCACCACTGAAATTATATCAAACTGAAATATTTTGAGTTATGTTGGTATTGTATTGGAGGTGCGATATAATCGTGTCACCACTTTCAATTTTGTGTAATAGAAATATGAGTGCCATTGGAGCTTGGGAGCACGTGGGCAATAAGGTCTTCTCTTGCTCTTCGATCATATGCATCATCGCCTCTGAGAGCGAGAAGCTGTACCATCATGTCGGGGACTGCTATAAAACACCTGGTTTGCAGCAATAAGGAAACATCTGCTCCTACCACACGAGCACCTGGAAGACTGTTATCTCGTAGAGGTTATAGCTTCCACGATAGCAACACCTCACGAGGTGCTCGTAAACGCACCTTCCACGATCTTCATTGTGTTGGTCTGCTCAAGACATCTACACCACGGCGTCGACTGTGCGCGCGATCGCTAGTTATCAGGATCTTCAGTTCGCCGGAATAGCCGTCTTCCGGATCCGACTATACAGTCCCTTCGCCGTTAAGCAAACACAGACGATGTCGCTTCTTCCGAGAAGTTGGGTTAGGTCTGGAAGCTTACCAGTGGTACTGCAAACACGTTTACAAAATATATTAGTATTAACAGTCTTCAAATCAATATTTGCAGAACAACATTTCCGTCAGTTAAAATTCATAGACAGGCGAAAAATTAACCACAGGCTACGATACAGCGTGGTCATTTCTGTCGCTGTGTTCATTTGTATTGACGTCGTTGTATTTGCCCATCGTTGCAGAATTTTTCATGCCCGTTGTTTAGTCCTTGTCTGTTTGTTTCCTCCTATTTTATTTTCCATTACGTACCGACTGTAATCGAATTACGTAACTATTGGTCTGCTTGTTGACTACAGCCGTGTCTGGCGTCCTTGGGTGGTTTCTTGTGTTTTTTATGCTAACTTACTCATGCATAGTCATTTTGAGTAAGTGTGGGTTTTCTGGGACTCAGCAGCGTTCGCCAACAAAGCACTTAAGTTTGTCACAGGATATAATTTAACGCGCATAATTATCATTATGGTAGGTGAAATAGTTCTGTAATACCCTTGATATTCCAAACGAAACACTCAGTTTGCTGTTCTTCCTCAATCTGTACATGTGCCCAAAGATGAGAACCGATCCCAAAACGTCGCATCTGTTGTCGAAGGAAGTAAATTATATTCATAAGCGTTTTCTTCGTCGTAACGACTACGTTTTATGAATTCAAATGCATGCTCGTTTGTGCTGCTCTCGTTGTCCCTGTCTAGATTTGTGGCTGCTTTCAACACTGCTGATTGTGTTGTTTTAGTGTTCCACTTTTGGTGTCCTGCCGTATTTCAAGACACGACTACATTCCTTTCTCAGTGACGTGCGTACATAAAAACGGTTCAGTTTTGTAATACACCCTACTGCAAGTACAGTACCGTTCAAAGATCGCAGTATTTATACACAGTAAAGAAAATTCGTACTTTAACAAGAAAAAGTTTTTAAATTTTATGTCAGACAATTTATCAGTCTAGGCACTACAACGACAATGTCGCAGGTTATTAAAGTTAAAGTGCTCTAAATTTTCTGAATACCTGCGGGGACTAGAGAAATAAATTTTTATGAGCAGAGTTTTTGTGTGAATCAAAATAACCTTCATCTGCCTGTTACATTTTACAAAATACTTTGTAATTTTAAAAACGGGTTGTCAAAAAATGTTTGTGACGCTTCAAACAATTGTTGTATAATGTATAAACATTTATTTGTAAATGTACAGTTATTATTTATAGATATACAAAAATACTTGTAAATAAACCGACATATTTGTATCTATACGAGCTTTTCCTGTAAATTTTACAAAATTTTTGTAAGCCAGTTTCCAAAGAATTTTTTTGCGAAAGCACGATTTTTTTATTGTTTAGGGTACGGTGATTTATGACTAGTGAAACATCCACCAGAATGTGATAATGCTCAAATCAAGATTAACAGCGGCAGTGTTTCAAAACGTACACGGCAGACAGGCAGGCAGTTACTACAATGCAGGTCACCGGAGTACACTAAAGAATTATTTGTAAACTTGCCATGCTGATGAATAGGAGTGTTAATAAAGTAGGAATGGTAAAATAGTTTCCCATACATTAATAGTAGCATTCCTATACATTTTTGGGTAAAAATCAAATGTATCTTGGTGTTACCAGACTTGTATAGTAACAGTGATCAACAGTGGCGCCCTTTACTAGTTGACATATGGTAACTGTCCCACACTGTGTATTCAGTTATTCTTTAGGAAGTTTTTTTTACAGTGTAGACCTTTTAGATGAACTTAACAACACCACAGTAGGTCTGGGTGAGGGTTATAGTTAAAGCCACAAATTTTTGTGTTTTTGGGTCATCGTATTGCAACGGATTACGTCTTCAGTATTACTCAAAATCATTCACTATTAATGCAACAATCTTTAACAAATTATAAACCTGAAATGACGCCCTTGGAAGCAGAGCTGCCGATGTGCACGTAAGTCCCTGAAATAAACTGGGGCAAAATTATTTTCGCTAAAAGTTCATGGCCCTATCATAATTACTGTACAGATGTAGATGTATCGCTGGAAAATATTGAGTACTGGGTTTCAACGTACGTTTAGTATGTCGGAAACCATGTTTATGCTGTTGTCTGTACGGGAAACTGTGGCCCTATTTAACACAGCAAATTATAATAATGCTAGCGTAATATCTGACGCCTGTGATCGGTCTATACACTTGATTGTATCGTGTCTGGCAGTCTTCAACCGATTATGTATGCTGCCAGCGTTTTCAAGAGTTTGTTGCCATAAGACATTTTCGCGGTAAATCAATATATATATATATATATATATATATATATATATATATATATATATATATATATCAATGAAATTTTGTATATACATTCAGTAGGTCTGCGAATAGGTTTCTATCTATTTTTTATACTCCTAAGTGCTATTGTTTAGTAAATATTTTTAATTTAATAATTTTAAAACTAGGTCTATAACTGTGTAAGTGATAATTGATCAGTTATCCTCACGAGCTG
>PNEQ01020729.1:36568-49820 GCA_003012365.1 Medauroidea extradentata | reverse complement strand
AGTTTTTATATTTCTTAAAAAATACTTTATTTTTTGGAATTTGTTATAAGAATGCTATATTTTATACGACTTTGATTCACTGTAAATTAATTTTGTTATCGTTGTTTTTTTTACTTATAATGTTACAAAAGGGATATAGGTCATATTATTAACATTTCTGAAGTCAGTTATCGGTATTACTGAAGTAAAAAAAATATTAACACTTTTGTAAATTTTAATTTTTTGAAAAAAAAAATTACGCACTCAGGTGAAATTCCTTATATGACAATGCCGCACCGAAAGAGTTAATAAAAAAAAGTGTGTTTATTATTCTAATGCTTTATGATATACAATATTCTTAGTATATAAATAGTTTTGTTGGTATTCGGACACGGGAACAGGCGACATATAACTGGCCATGTGAAAAACATGGATTTTCAAGAAAACAAACACTTAGCAACTGCCCTTGAAATTTATTTATTGACATTAATTATAACAATTTCAATAGTCATCGTTAAGACAGGACAATGTCTGTCGGGTCAGCTAGTGTACAATAAAATAATAGTAACTTGCAATTGGGCAACTTAATGTTAAACTTATATTATTGGGGTTTCACAGTTTGTAATAATGTGAAGAAAAGTTATCTTTAGTTCTAAAATAACTAAGTTGTCATGATTGCTGTTCTTTCTAAAACAGACCTTTGATCAAGGTCACGGTCGTAGATGTACAGGTCTGGACACTCTCCTATCTACCAATGTATTTTGCTTGACCCCTTGTGGTTTGGCTGTAGTTCGCCAAGTTACGGAGAATGCTGTACTTTTTGGTACTGTAATCTGGGCGGTCGGACTCAACTCCGCCCACTTTTTTCCTTTGTTAACATTATAAAGAAAATGAAGATTGCTGTAGCCGTTTCTTAAATTTGTGAGTGAAATAAGTATTTCATAAATTGATAAAAATACGTTTTGATAACTTGTTTATCGTAGTTGGAGGGAAGTGGCCGGAGTTTGAGTCCGACCACCCTAACTGCAGCACTAATAAAACACAATGTTGTCGGCAACTTGGTGAACTACAGCCAAACAACAAGGGGGTTAAGTTTCCAGACGAGTGCCCAGACCTGTTCTTCTACGGCTGTGGTCAAGGTCATACATTATCTGTATTTTAATAGAATGTCGGAAGTTAATATGCACTCGGTTTGCTTTGTAAGTTTGAATGTACATGTGGAATGTTAATAGCTTATGTTTTCAGTTTAGTTTTTTATAAATTAAAGGAGAGGCTGAAAATTATAGTATAGCAAAGCACAACAGTGCTGAAATGACGCAGGTACACATCAGCATTAATGCAATGCATGTTACCAGATTTGAAGTCTTCTAGAAGTTAAATATGGATACTGGCAAATTAAACTGACAAAAGAGCAGCAAAGTAACCACCTTCAACAGACCACTTGGGCTCTACCGGTAGCTCAGACTACCTTTTGGAATTTGTTTTGCACCAGAAACCAAAGAAAGTTACAAAAAGTTTTGGATGATTTTCCGGGTGTGGAAATAGTAGCAGATGATATTTTAGTATATTGCAAAGGACAGACAGAAAAATCTGCTGGGATTAATGAAAAAAGTTGGAGGAAAAAATCAAATTCAACTCTAGTGCACTGAGATTGTGGAAGAAAGAATTAAAGTACATGGGACATCATATTACAAACCAGGGATTTAAACCGACTTCAGGGAACCTGCGTAGCCTAGAAAGTTTAGCATTGTGGAAACAATGGTAAACTTTCAAAGCATTTTTTAATGTCTGTTTGGTTTGAATTAAAATTAAAGCAAAGCCCAGACTCATTTTTTTTTTTGCTCTGATACTAACATTTGATTAATTTGTGATGTGGTAGTATTACACTAAGTGCTACCGGATGTAAAATAATTTTTATGTCTGACCCCTTGTTACAAAAAATTTAAAACATTGAAATTCTACTTTGTGTCTGTAATATGATTGTAATATCACCAGGATTTTTGGCTGTATAAAATTGAATGCACATTTTGGAGCCTTATGTATGTCAAATTAAAATATATTGATAACTTTGTATTGTGCTTAAGTAAGTGACACATTGAATTCATCTTAATTGTGGTTTCTACATTTAACATTAGGTAACAGCTTTTAAAGGAATTAAATTATCCAGTTAGGAAGAAATCTATCAATATTAACTACAAAGAAATTAAACTGTGCAAAAGAGAATATTTCAGATTACAATTTTTGTCTAGGTTTGTTCTGAGCCCTTGTTTAGTATTGTTATGAAGAGACTCATGTGAACATAAAAAAATGGAGCGAATCTTGTGCATTTATTACAAATTCTGGAGCAGTCTTGCATAGCAATACATTCCATATCATTAAAAGCATACAACATGAATCGCACATTTAACAAGTGCCATAAAGTCTCTTGACAAATGATTCAATAGTGGCAATACAAAAACACTTTAACTTTAGAATGAAAAGGACAATAAATAACAGATGCAATTCAGGTACTGATATGTCACAAGGCGTGGAATTCAAGATACAAGTTTACAAGATAAATTTTAACAACTAAGCAACATAGTTACAAGCAATTACCACGTTTAAACATTCAGGAATTATACAGCATGAATTATAAATTGTTTGCTCCAGCAATTATTCCATGAAATTACCATCAACTTTATTAACAACTTCCCAGTTTGCATAGGCGCATATACAATATACCTTTTCAAACATCAGACATTGTCATTAAATGCGCCATGCCCTTCAGCATCCAAATAACATGGTGTTATTGTGAACAAGGATAATCGTACTCTTTCCATTACATGAGGTAAATTTAAAAGAATTGGGTGCGTCACGTCTGCGGGCTCCACTTGCATCAGTACGTCTAATCAAGTACAATCTGAATTTACTCTTAACACTGAATTCAGCAATTAAGTTAAAATTACTTTGAGCACCAACACTGGCACACCCAGTGTACTGTAACTTTAGCCTTGCACAAGTTGGCATCTAAATTTTTAACAAATGAAATTCAGTTAAATACAATAAATGCTAATTTCTAGACAATTTCCACATAGGCAGTGCTGAAAGGAAATATAGAAAAAATTGTAGACTCAAACAATCCCTATTGAACATGATGGCTGTCGCCTCCACACATCATTGGGGCACGAGACACCATCTACAATGAAGTAGGAGCACACTTACTTGAGCAATTGGATGATCTGCCTCCGACCAGGTTTGACTACGAAGTGAACGACTTAACACACACAACCGTTTGCTTGGCCAGAGCTCGTTGCTGCGCATGCACCAAGGGGAGGGGATGAAAGGAGAAGGGGAACAAGAGAATGAATTATGAACAACATGGAGAAATGGAATTCGAGCCATACAACAAACCACAATCAATATAAGCCGCGACAGTTTATAATCCTGCAACTGTCGCTGCCATCGCCGAATGCTCACAAGGCACTTCGGTGCGGTTCATGAAGTTACTTTTAATTACTAATTTGACGAAAATAATATCATTTCTAGTTCTATAGCAATAAGTTAGATTGCAGATGTATGGTTCAGTGTTCTCCCCAGACCCATTTTGCCGGGCGCTCCACTCGGCTAGTTTTCTCTGCCACCCGGCTAAGAAACAGACTTACCCATCAACACTATCAAGCTTATCCCACGATGCACCCAGCTGGTCTCGTGAATCACCCAGTTCTAAATTTGTGCTGGGGAGAACACTGTGGTTTATGTTAATTTTAACAATTTGCTGTGGCTGTTGACCTTTCATGGAACTGTATGAACATCGTGAACTTTGATGGATCTTGGAAATATTCAGCAGGTAATGGTATGCATTGTAAATTGTTGCAGAAGCGGGTACTATGGTGTCAACAAAGCCAACAGTAAATGGTGCCAATGGGAGTACTGATATGGGCATCCCACTAGGCAGGTACCATGTGGTTGGTTGGGACTTGGACACAACTGGCCGTCGCCTCATTGATGAAATATGCCAGATTGCTGCCTTCTCACCTTCCTCTAAGTTTTCCCAGTACGTGATGCCTCATCGTGACATCAGCATAGGAGCCCAACGTAGACATAACATTAGGGTAGTGACCATTGGCCGCTACCGCATGTTGAAGGATTCAAAGACTGGGAAGGTAAGTGAAGTATGCATACTCTGTAGTAAGGGGTAATACTCCATTTTCATGTTTGCTGTATTATTATTTATTGTTGAGTGTGTGTATATAAACATGCATATTGTATAGAATATAATGTATTAATTGATGTTTTAGTTTTTGGCCAAAACAGTTTCAAAAGTTTCAATGCTCAAAATGAAATTTTGGTTGAACCTAGATTAGTTTGGAATTAGCCTTTATGCAGAAAATTTACATAATTAGGGAAAAGTTGCTACGTGGAAGTATTGCAGTTCCTGCGGAAAAAAGAACACCAGTATAATTCAGTTATAATCATTAGACAAGAATTTATTTTAAAATTGTTTTTTGAGTAGTTCAAACACAAAAGTAATTTTTCTGAGGTAGTGTCTGGATGCTTAAGAACCAAATTACAGCAGATGCTGGGTGCTGCATTTGAGCTACAGAAACAAGAGAGCAATAAGAGCTAGACTGACTAGTGCTTCAACAAACAGCATCACCTTTATGCGCAAAGTGCAAGAATGGCGTGCAGTGTTTTGGTCGTTGGCTTAGGACTTCAAGCAGTGACCGGTTTTTTTATTCACGAAAGTGCTTAGTAAAGTCCAATGCCTGCTTCTCTATTTTTGTTTTATGATTCCGATTTTTTTTACATTACAGCAGTCTGCTGAAGCCATTATTAGCCATTTCGAGGTGCCCCGAAACAGTGTTTCTAAGCATTATCCTATATCTAGAAAACAAAAGTAGAGAAGCAAAATTTGAAATGGGTTCATTTCATTTTTCACAGATAGATATCAGACACTCGTTTAGTAGTATTTATTAAAATAAACTTCTAACACGAAACACAGTTCATGAACCAGGTGTAAAGTGCTGTTTAAACATTCTTTCACTAATGATTGTTGTTTTTTTCTGCTAAAGATGTATTTCTGGGACCAGATGCTATATGCCTGCCACTCGCTATTTGTGTGCTCATCCACCCTGAGCCCACACTACTGTGCCAAGCCTAAATACTACAAGGTACAACCGTCCTGGTCCCTCGTGATGCTGTACAAAGTTTTGTTTCACATTTTTGTTCTTTTGACAAATTTTCAAGAACCACTCAGTTTGTTTCTCTGCCATCTTGTGTCCGTTGTATGTGTATCTATCTTTACTTTCATGTTTATTTCAGTCATCCTTCTCCTTAGCTTTAATTTTATTGGCACGTCCCCATAACCAAATCAAGCCCTAGGTGGTAAAGTGAACTTACTTGACAAACTAGTCGCAGCACATGCTGCATCACAAACAATTTTGACCTCTACTACAGCACCAAAGTTGTGAGAGCCCTGTCACTCTCAAACAATAGCTCAGAACTAAGACCCATCAATACATAACCAAATCTCGACAACTCCTAGGTCTCAACATCAGATAATCGCAATCATAGCACCAGAATACCCTACACTCCCACATCTCTTCAATTTGAATTTTCCTGACACATTCACGTTCACTCCTTGGTGCTATGACAACCAACCACACTTTCACTGCCGCCATGAATAAAGTGTGCCTGAACTTGCCGCCTGATGAAGCTGACCTGGCCAGCGATACTTCGCGCAACCAGCTAGCAATGTGTTTGTCCCTTTGTATGAGTGTCACTATTAAGCCCAGCCTGTGAGTACCCCAACCTTCTATTTAGTCCTGTTTAATTGGTTAATCTAGAGGTGAAAGCCTTCTTCACATACATTATCTGTCTTCTGCTCTTCTCGTCAGAAAGTGTCTCTTTTTTTCTAACTCACACAGTATTACAGTGATGAGAGAGGGAAATAAGTTTTGGGCCTTAAACCGTACCCCACCTACCCAAACTAAATAGACCTATCTTTTACATTTATACTAGAGTAAATAACTATAAAATTTTCATTACCGCTAAAAACTAACTTCATATTGTTTAGTAACTAATTTATCATAACTGCAAAACTTAAGAGGTATCTCACATATTCCTTCGTCTCTCGTAATATAAGAGACACAAAATATATATTTAAAACATTACTGTACTTACCTTACTTAACATTATGCCTTAATGAAATCCTGACTCATTTCTATAAGTGTACACTATTTATTCAGATCATCTCACAATCTTGATTTCTTGTATGCCTCATGGGCATGGCTTGACATGTGACAAACGGTAGTTTCTTGTCATGGTGTCACCTCACATTTGATATCCCATCTTAATCAGATGAAAGTTTGTCTCCATACAATTATTCTATAAAATAAGAAACTTAAACTCATTACTTGCACATCATCTACATTAGCCATACTTACATGCATTTACTGTAAAATATCAAAACGAATTGCTTATTAAAATCCTTATATCTTAATTCACCTTCACATATAAAATAGTTATTTTTCTGACATGCTTAAAAACTGAAGAAACGAGCTCATGCACTACAGATTTAAAATCATTGTTCTGTTTCCCAATTTCCATTATTATTTATTTAGCCTGTCTCACTCAAATAGAACATCAATTTTACCATTTTATGTAAGCCATTCAGCATCTGAAAATACTAGGATATTATCGAATATAAATTGTGTTAACTTTACACTTTCTCTGTGTGTTAATTGTTTAAAAATATACCAAAATACTTAGCAGCACACAATACAAAAATTTCACTTACCTTGTCTTGATTTGATACCTGCACTGCATTTTGAAACTTGATCAGTTAGACAAATATTCTTCTCTACAAACGTAAATCCTTCTATTGTTGTAGTCATTCAGTAACTTGAACATAAAAAAAGTTTTTCCAAACAGATTCCTTTTTACCTGTTGCTTGAACATCACTTAGTAAATTATACATTTTCTTTCTGTGATGAATGTCCTCCTCAAAAAAATACATTTGTTCAATATTGACAAAATCATTTTATTTTTATTAAATTTAAATGAAACCAAGGTTTTTTTTTTTTTTTTGTTTCTTTTAGTTCAGATCCCTATTAAAGTTTAAAGGCATGCCAACCAGAAAAAAAATAAACAAACCCACTACACTTTTGCTTGCAATTCGTCATTCAGAAGCTGAAACAAAATAAACTGTGACTTACAAGAAAGTCATCACCTTGCTCCAAAAAATTTCCAGACTCTGAAGTAATAATTTGCTTGTCCAGGCACTGGAAGCACTAAAACAAAAGAAAACAAGCCAAACACAAAAAAAAAAAAAAGCTATGTCCAACCGGAGTATAACACACACCACGATTTTTGCAACAAATCCATGGAAAAAATTTTTCAGGGTCTTGCTACTATGTAAAAAAATCTTAAGTGAGTACGAGATGGTGAAGCAGAGTGAGAGGCTAAGATGGAATGGCCAAGCCAGAGGAAGGAAGGTGACGTGGCTGGCAACAAAGGAAAGAGAGATGAAAAATAAAATAAAATACTTGTAAAAGATAAAATTCACACTTGTTAAAGTGTGACTGCTGAGAGGGTGGAGAGCCTTGGGGGTGTGGCTTGTCTCTCCCTTCTCCGCAATTGTCTATAAATTAGCCTGTCAAGGTGCTTGCTGCCTGCCAGCGTGTGCATGTGTGTGTGGCTGTACGAACAATGTATTATAGGTCATTTGGGATGAAGTTAGCACTAAATGTTTAACCTTAGAAAAAAATCACTAGCTTTTACTGCATATAAGTCAACATTAACAAGTTACATTATTGGTTGTATAGTTGGTAGCGAATCATTGCGTGTAGTTCTGTGTATTTTTCTATTTGAATACAACATTTAGTGGACGAACATCAAATGCAATTGACCTCTCTGCATTAAATTTACTTTATAATATTTATTTATGATCTTATTTACATACCTACTCAATGTATAATTTGATTTAATTAGCGCCAGCACAAAGTGACGCAATCGAGCCAGTGAATATCAGTTGTTGGCACATGCCGCTAGTGCTCCGCACTACAGAGGTAGTTAAAAATTTCACCGACAGGTAGCATCAACGTTAGGTTTTCGCCGCTTCACTTAGAAGCGAGTTGAGTCATTGGGTTTGTCTGTTGTTCAGTAAGTATGGGTTTTGGATAAACTCATTTAAAAGTATTAGAAATAATGACTGTTTATTAATATCATTGCAAATGATGTGAAGTCATTGGTAATCTGTAGTTTGTTTTACGATTGCCAGCCTGAGTACCTGGAATTAAAAACAGAATTTTTTTTTATGTTTCACACATAGAAAATACTTTAAGTGCATTCTCGTCGTCCATGGCAGTATGCTAAAGGGAACTTAAATTCTTGAATTGTGAGTGTCATGTGTGCTTTTAGTGGTGGTTTTGAGTTACAAATTTGGATACACACATTTACGAGATTTGTAACGGCAATAGTGCGTGTTGTATCAATTACAGTTAATGCACAGAAACCAGTTTTATAAGACGTTAACTCGCAGTTATTTGTAACTAAGATTACTAATGAGTATAGCATATATTCAACACCCGTGTATTTTATGTGTATATATTGTAGATAATGTTTATCGGATCTGTGTAATGTCGTTGTAAACATTGTACAATCCTATGCAAATTAAAACCATGTAGCAGTGTTTATGTTTACATGCAGCGGAAAGACATTAACTGCCGTAAAATAGAAATTATTCAGGGCTTTTTTGAGTGCCCACTTTATTCTGAATCACCTACAGGACAGAAGCTTGCCTTTTTTTTATTGTGGCACTTCTCTCTTAGTAAAAAAAATTAACACTGTCACCCTTTTTTTTCTTTCACCATGGAACGATCACTGATCACGAGACGTCAAAATTAACTTCTAATTTGGTTCCGCCCGCTGCCCACGAACTATCATTTCTGCTACTTCAAATGGCTGAGCAAATTACTTTGTAATGGACAGTTTAAACCTACCTGTGTTAAAAGCAAGTAAACTTCTGGCCATCGTCAGACAAGCCTTATTGTGTAAACACTAACACGTTGAACAGGAACGTGAATAAGGACAAACAAAAAATTAGGGTTTTAGCAGCAATGGTTACTGATGAGGGAGGGGGAGGAGAAAAAGAAAAGGAAGAGGAGTAATGCTGGAGTAACCAGGGAGGGGTGGGTGAGAAACATTCTCTCTCTTCCTCCCACTCTTATCACCCACCATTTTACAACTCTGCGTTCTCCCCCCTCCCCCCCCCAGAAATTTTTTTCCACTTTTTCCCCCTATTTTCAGTGTATAGTGCACGCCCCTGAATTTTGTCAGAATAAAAGTATGTGTTATACACGCATAAATATGGTAGGCCTACTCAAAACAAAAATTATGCTTTTCACTCATTTTTTGAAAACAGGTGTCATGTCAGCAAACAATCATCTAATCCAGGTGGGTCTCTCATATTCTCAGAACTAGGGATGACTGCAATTTCAGCTCATGTTTCACGAAGACGACGAACTCCACAAACCAGCTGTATTTGTAGCATTTTATTTTGGGTTTTAGAATTTGAAACCATAAAGTTTTGACACTTAACCAATGAACATAATAGCACTGTTAAAATGTGTTCGCACTGTTACTATTTCAAAGTACTGTTATACTTCCACTTAAGAGTCAAATGCATATACTTTACCCAACAGCTCTGCTCACACTCTCAATGTCGCAGTGCATCTGTGGTCTTCACTAATAATCCAAGACTGTCAGGGACTCTTTTGAGTTCTCGCGCACAATTCAGTCCTGACCATGCCTTTATTCCCACGGTACCTTTTACATTGTCCGTTATGAATGGCCCGTAATGCGAAAAACATGCCATATCGCCAAGAGCATTAGACTCGACCAAGTCTTGGAACAACGGTACCTTACTCTTGACCCTGCCAGGATACATTCTCTCCCCCCTCTCCTCCTTATCCCCTCTCCCAAATCCTATCCCCTTTGTTTAAGATTTTTAGTAATGTTTCAGGGACTTTCTAATTATCCTGTTCAGATGGACTAGAACTAGACTTATCACTGTGTGACAGCATTTCACATTCATGAAGTGAGCGAGGTAACAGAGAAAGAAAGTGTTCAACCAATTTGAATCATTGCAGATTTTTTGTGTGTGTTAGGTTACATACTAACAGATTGTATATGGCTATAAAATTAAAGAATACCTTCAACTCTTGTATTTTATATGCCTGTAAGTTGTTAAAATTATGAAACTTCAGGTGTTAGATTTTTTCTAAAATGATAATGGAACACTGTTATTTGAGTTGGTCGGAAAGTAGGAAGTACCTAGGATAGTAATGTGATTTTAACATCCGTTTGAGCTATGAGGTTGTTGAAAATTGCAGTATTTTAGTACCTGAAACATACTGTAATATTGAGGTTTTAGTAAACTGTTGCTAGAACTGAGTTTATTTTATGGTGCTCTATACTATAGGGAATAAATCCAATATGGTTTGATGAGAGATAAAAAAATCAAATGAAAATGTTTGAGGTTGTTTAATAATGATAGTAACTATAGATTTGTTGATTTCACATGGAATCACTCTAAACTTAAAAGAAATTGTCATTGCTTTTGCATTTTTCTTCCCGTATAAAGTGTGGATCCAAGAAATTTAGGCTTGAGCTAATTAAAAGAACTAAGTACATCAAAACTCTGTTAGAATGTTCCCACTTATAAATGATTTCTTGGTTATAAGGTTGCTGTCACTTGGTAGTTAAAACTGTTTTATAATAGAAAATTACCCTCTTAAAATGCTTTTTTTTACAACGTGGAAATTTTTTGGATCCCTTCAAAAATATTATATGGTTCTACTTAACAACCTCATAGTCTTGATGTAAGATCAAGGTTTCCTACATTGTTCAAAGTGTATTAAAAAAGCATAGTTTGTTAATGTGCTTGGTTTACTAAGTCTGGATTCACATACTATAATTTTCCTCACGTTTCCATTTCACTCATTGGACCTCTAATGCATGGTGTATCAAAACTATCTTACGTGTAGGCATTAATAATAGTGCTTAATACATCATCAGTGAATTTGCACCTTTGCATCAATCACAGATCTACTAACGATGATATTTAGAGGTAGAAGGGGGGGGGGGCGTATTAAAGAAACAGTACTTGCAAGGTTAGTCCAAGACAGCCCAACACTTTGTGTAAAATATTGTTCTACACAAATTAACCAATGTCTTTCCGAAATGGTTTGGTTCTACAGCAAATTCACTATTTAAGATCTCCTTTATATTATTTGTATATTTTATGCTCATGTTTAAAGAAGACAGTCACCCCTACCTCTCTTCCTGCGATCCTTGGATCCGTCCGCAACTTGCATTGTCTATGTGTACTGGTAGTTATAGTCTAAACATTATAATGTTGTTCAATTTTGACATTTCTGATAAGTGTCTGGTTTGCACAGACCATGTCTTTCAAGGAACAATGGCTTAAGGTTTAACGTAAATTGCTGCCAGATATTTTTTCTCAGAAGGAAAATGTCAAAATCGGGCAAACATACTGCTCTTGTTAACTTCTAGGGATGGCTTTTTGTGAATAATACTGTACCTATAAACAAATTCCCTTTCAAAGTGCTGTACAGCTGTTAAAATAAGTACTGCCAGTGAATGAATTGAAGCCCAATGTTATTGTCGTGTTGGTATTAAAGACATCTGAACTATTTTTACAGATTTTGAAAACAAAAAGTGAGGTTTCTGCACTGACTGACTTTCTCCAGTGGCTGGAAGGACTTCGAGGAAGCAGCTTAGATGGTATAATCTTGATAAATCACGAACCATTTAGGGTGATTGCACCAATGCTCCTAGAGTCCCTGCGCAGATATAATCTGCTGGATAGGTTTTCAGCTGTTGTCAAAGGCTTTGTCAATGGCTACAAGGTTGCAGAAGCAAAGTGTGCTGAAAGTGTGCGTTTTTTTCCGCTCCGCACCCTGGCAAAAATGCTACTAGACAAGGATCCCGTCCTAGACAACGCTGCAGATCGTGCGGAACTGATTTATGAGGTAAACACAAATTTTTTTTGTTTGTAGGTTATTCTCAGTTGGTGTGGTGTTAATAGAAGGAAGATAATGGGAACCATCAGAAGTACATAATTAAGTACTGTGCTTTAAATGTTTTCTCAATAGAACACTTGCATAACATAATGCTAACTTCAGAAACAATTTAATTTGGGGTCTCACCCTGCGTGTTGAATTATTTTGTTTTATTTTATTCTCCTAAAAATTTTGAGAAGAAAAGAGTGAAATTTATGCTTATAGCACATCTTCTATTTACCTTGCGCTGTAGTACAAGCATAGTATCATTTGAACTTTTAACGTACATTTAGGCTGCAATCAAACTATTTTGTTATAGTATTAATTTACTCCACAAGATAAATAGGTAGAATTCACGCTATAAGTGCAAATTTCGCACTTTTATTCTCCAAATTAAAAGAAAAGAAGCAAAAAATAAATTAATTCAACATGCAGAGTGAGACCCCACGTTAATGGTCTAGAGTGAAGGGTTTGATTAACCTTTGAGACTTAAACCCGTTTCATTACTGTGATAGCTAAATAATGGGATTAATAATAGTTGATTACTATATTAAATTTAACTTGTTTGTTATTCAGTGTACTACAGTGGAACCTCTTTAATACAAACCCTGTTAATACAAAGTTCTCATTAATACAAAGTGATTTTTATTCCCCTTGGAATTGGACAAGAAACGAAATAATTACTTTAATGTTTAGTAAAAATTTTGTTTGTGCATTAAACCATGCAATATCAAGTTCTCAAGTACAATGAAGTAATTGTGGCGAAAAGACTATTTGATTTGTGGGGATAAACAGAGTGACCAAAATTTTAGAAACTTTTTAAGGTTTTATTGAACACCTGTCAATACAAACCTCATTATTACAAACAGCCAAAATTTTGGTCCCTTCAGGTTTGTAATAAAGAGGTTTGACTGTACTTTGAAATTGTTTACCATTTATTTTGGTAAAAGCTTATACTAGTAATGTCAGTAACTGATATTTCACAGTGTGCTTGTGTGAGCCATGTCTGTGTAGTGACTTCACGCTAATAATGAACGGTTTTGGTCACATTATAAACACCACGTTAATAGACAGACTAATTACAGCAGAACCTCTATTCTAAGGGTACAGTATTTGAGGCCACTCTCAGGAATCGTCACAAAATTGTTTAATATTGTTGAATAAATAAGAAAAATTAAAAAAAAAAAAAAAAAAACATAAAATCAGTG
>PNEQ01020729.1:0-36468 GCA_003012365.1 Medauroidea extradentata | reverse complement strand
CCTGCGTAACACATGGAATAATTGTAGAACATTAAGGAACAAAGGGAGCATCTTCTTACAGCTGTCCCTTCCATCCTCCATCATCTACACCTGTTATCACTTTCAGCACTCCTATTATCTCTTACGGCATCTGGCGACAGTAATGGTGCATAGCATCAAGTTCAATAAGCAACACCACAAGTTAGTCCAGTTACACACCTTCAAACCTTCTCCCTTCCAGCTGTTTCGTACTTGCTATGCCTTGCTATTTTAGTCAGTTATTGTGCGTGTATAATGTTTAATCTTCATATTCATTTTGTTACATTATTGCTGTTCGATTTTGGCTTTTCTTTTGGTTGATTGTTTAAATTGCATTTGGATCAACTGTAATAAATGATGACAATCTATTTAGCCAATTTTGTTTGGCACCCCCATTTTCAAATACAAATTTGGGGGAAAAAATCTTTTTTTCAAAGAAAAATTTGCCATCCTGAGTCAGAAAGAAGACACTGATTTAGTATAGGGAACCAGGCTTTAAACATTATGAGAACACAGGGTGTTTGTGTATGTACAAGTTCGGATATTTGTCATATGTACGTGGGTACACCTGTGTTGGTTGTATTGTTATGGACATGTTTGGCATGCATACGAGTGTCGGTTATGGATAGCGGTTGTGTTATAATGCAATACAAATATTACTGAGCGTATTAAGCAAGATACAGAACACTGGGAGACAAAGAAAAAAAATAGTTTAATCTCGGTGTTGACGGGCATCAGCTTTGGTTTGGAGTCGTGGTGAGTGCAAAAAATAGTTCATAACCACAGTGGCCGTACTCGTATACTGTATAGCACTGTTTAGTTCCTTTGGTGAATTTCTCCCAGAGAGAGATTAGTGGAAAACATATGTTGAACGGCTACATTACTACTTCGTGGCAAACAAGATAAAAGATGCTGAAGAGAAGAAAGCAATATTTTTTACTGTGTGTGACACAGAAACTTACAGTTCGGTCGCATCGTTGGTAGCGCATAAACAAACGGGGGTTGTAACCATATGGGAGATTTTGAAGCTGATGATGTCAAATTTTGAGTCAACTATGAACGAGATTGTGAAAACATTTAAATCCCACCACATGTCTTGTTGTCGAAGAACAAACATACCTTAAAGGAAGTGGTGGACCTTGCTGAAGCAGCAAGCCAGAATGTGAACAACCTGAGAGTTGCAATGAGTGAAGTGGTGGGTGCTATGGCAGAGGTGGCAGTACAGAAGCGGGCAGGTGATAGATTCAACACAGAAACGTCGGGCGAACAGAGAAGGGAGGAGCAACAACCATGTTGGCAATGCAATGGGTTGCACAGCCCTCAAAGTTGTTGACATCAAGGTACCACATGTAATTTTTATTCCAAAGTTGGACACCTGGAATGGGCATGCATCTAGAAGAGGAATGGGCAAAGCAAAGGGATACCCAGGAAACCCAGGGATAGCATGAGAACTGCCAATTACAGCATGCAGGGAAAAGTTCTCTTCCTATGAGGACACTGCGATATATAGGTTATATAACGTTGACACATTTCACTCGCGCCAATAGTATTTTTCTGTTTACGTTCAGCTGCAAATTTGCTTTCCCCTTCATTAAAAGTAGAGTTAGGAAGTTTTACTTACCTTGAAACGCTTGATGCCGAACTTGTTTGCATTTATAACCTTTACTATATTTTTACCACATGTTTGTTATATTAACGTATTTTATAAACGAACCACGGTCATGCGCCGCTACTACCAATTGTCTGCAACTTACTAATATTTAAATTTGTTGTTAAACATATTTGTATTCATTAAGTCTTTTTATGCATTCTAATTTATTTTGACGTAAATTATTTAGCATTTAACTATTTTACGGCATCACGTAGAATAATTTAGAGTTTAGTATTTTATTTCTCTCGCGCCCACGCCGCGACATTTCATGCAACATAGTTGGCCTCCCTTCCTAGGGTGCACCTTGCTCCTAAGTCCTGTTATCACCACCCCCTTGAGAGGCCACCCACTCTGCTCGACCCCCTATGGCTACCGGTATAAAAGGGGTGCCTTCAGCCCTGCCTATCCAGTCAGGAGATTGGCCTAACCACTGAGTCACCTTGGCACTCACCCTCCTGAACGGTTGAGGTCCGTGAGGTGCCCTTTGTCATACCTATCCTATAATTCACCTGTTGGCAGATTCCTTTTACCCTACCCAGAATTCTTACACTTTTCCTACCTTGAGTGCCGAATAGTGCTCGGTGGATACACCGCAAACCTGGCCCATGCACGCCATATTCACTCCAACGAACTTAGTTCAGTTCAGTGCGTCAGTATTCCGGAAGTGTTACGCCAGAAATTAGATTATCCGAGGGTAGTTTCACACGACCACATATAGAGCGAAGCAGAGTTACAAATCACTACTGAGAGCAGCAGTACTTATAAGTTCAGGCAGTGAAATCAGTTAATTCAAGTACTCTTTAGAGACTGTGTAAAGGAAACATTGTAAATAATTTAAACCAGTGAAACTTGTGTACTTACTTGTAACTTCAGTGACGTAAGAGAACTCGTGTGCTATCAGTGACCTGTGTATATTGTTTGGTTACAATATAGTAATTGAACTTACTTTTCTTTTCTTTAATGTCTCAACCCGAGAATCAACTTGCAGAAAGTCAAAGTGTACGTAATCGTGAGGAGGCGAAAAGGCAGGCAGGTTTGCTGAGGTACAACCAGTGCCACCCACGGCCGGAAGATCTCAGTAGGATCATTCTCCTGCTGTACCTATTCAGGGCGAGGTCCTTACTCTACCTGAGCTTTGTTCTCAATATTTCGCACCGCAGACTTCATCTATGAAGTCCGATTTAAGGAATATCCTGTGGGGCATGCGAAGGATTGCACCACCCCTACTCAGTCCAACATGAATCCCCTCCACGTCCTAAGACCGGTCCAGTGCAAAAACTGTTGAACGAGTGGCATCCTCCCACCAAGGTATCAGCTAGGAAATGCATAGTACTGAAAACCCTGTTCTAGGCGAGTGACAAATTAGCCTAGAAACTTATTGTGAAATTATCAGTCCCTCGAAAAGCCCAGCGATCGTCCCTAGCCAAGATCGACTGTCACTTGTGTAGAGGAGAGGTCACTGGCTCTCATACCTACCTCGTGCCACTCCCTAGTCTCATGCTCGATCCACTTGCATTTGAGGCTCTGTACTTAAATACTTCATTTCCAAACATAACAAAAAGTGACAACGTGGAGGTAGGGGCCCCACGCGGCCAACCACCAATCCAGGTGAAAATGTGGTTAGATGGCAAGGAGCTAGACATGGAGGTGGATACAGGGGTACGCCATACAATTATTAGTTGTGAGACCTACAGACGACTATGGCCAAGTCAGCCAACACTATAGGAACAAGCTTAGTTCCGGTGTACATAGTCACATGAGAAACTGAGGGTGCTTGGGTCTTCGACGGTGCAGGTTTGCACCAAAACTGCTACAGTTCAATTAACCTTGCTAATTTCGGAGGGAAAAGGGCAGAGCCTGTTGAGAATTTGCTGGCTGAAACTTTTAGGCATAACAGTGGAAGGAATCTACGCGCTGAAACAAGGGGATGCAACTGAAGTGTTACATAAATACCTGAGGATTTTTGCAGACACTGAACTGGGACAATACAAGGGACCCTTGGTGATGGTTGAGCTCCAGTCAGATGCCAAGCCATTTTGGAAGAGCAGGATGGTGGCTTTTGCTTTGGCAGAGAGTGTAAGCTAAGAAATTGATAGGTTGGTGGAGAATGGAGTTTATGAACTGGGAGCACATTCAAAATGGGCCACCCCCATCGTACCAGTTTGTAAGGCTGATGGGTCGGTGAGACTATGTGGGAATTATAAGGTCACAATGAATACAGTATACAACAAAAACATTTACAAATTGCCAACCATCAATGAGGCATTTAGGAATTTGGCTGAAGGGGAGGTGTTCTCAAAGCTGGACTTAGCAGAAGCCTACTTACAAGTGTCTGTTGATGAGGCTACATCAGAAATTTTAACAGTAAAAACTATTAAAGGGTTATTTAGAGTCAAACGGTTACCCATTGGTATTTGTAATACCCCAGTAATATTCCAGCGGCTGATGGTGACTATTGGCTGGGATACCTGGAATAGTGGTGCTATTGGAAGATATTTATATCACCAGGGCATCTGAGAACCAGCATTGGCAGCAGGTACATGAGGTGCTGGGCAGAATCGAGAACACAGGATTACAGTTGACGAGAGACAAGCGTGTGGTGTTTGCTGCCACATCAGTGCAGTTTCTGTGGTACCAGGTAGATGCGTGGGGAAACATGAGACAGAGGAGAGAGTAAAAGCCATTCATGGGGCCCTGGTACCTACCAACAAGAAAGAGCTACAGGCATTCTTGGGACTGTTAAAAATTTTATGACAGGTTCCTTTGCAATAAGGCAAATATTGCAGAACCATTGTATCGGCTACTGAACCACGGGCAGGACTGGGAATGGTGGGAAGTGCATGATGCAGTTTTTCAGGCGTCTAAAGCAGTATTGCAATCACTCACATTGTTAGTTCATTATGATCCATGAAAACCCATCGTGCTGACTTCTGATGCCTTGGAGTTCGGTTTAGGGCCAGCATTGGCAAACACGTGTGTAGATGGTAGTGAGAGGCCAATTGCGTTTGGGTCCTGCACGCTTCGCAAGCAGGAGAAGAATCTGTCGCAGATGGATAAAACTGCCAGTCCATGGATCAGACATGGATGAGCCAGTGTTGGGGGATGTGTTGATGCTGAAGGCGATGGTAGACCTTCCAATTGAGGCGAGGAAGTTAGCTGCATTGACAGCAGAAGACCCAGTATTATTAAGAGTGATGCACAAGATTCAGGCTGGCTGAGGACAGGAGGAAGTATCAACAGAAGTTTGGGTGTATAGGAACAGAAGGGAGGAGTTATCGCTGTACAAAGGTTGTCTCCTGTGGGGTAACAGAGTGGTAGTGCCTACATCAGTAGGAGGAAGTTAATTGGAAATACTTCATGCAAGCCACGATGGAATTACGTATAAGATCAAAGATGATGGCCAGGGATGGACGAAGACTTTGATGGAAGCATTAGCCAGCGTCTCACATGCCAGCAAAATCAAGCCAATCCCACCACAGTGCAGGGTGTATGATGGCCTCCAGACATGAAACCATGGTCCAGAATACACAAAGATTATTTTGGGCCTTTCTAAGGGAAGACCTTGATACTGGTAGATTCATGTTCCAAATAGTTGGTCAAAATGGTTTCCTCGATGTCCTCGGTGGCGGTGATTCAAGAGCCACTGGAAATATTCTGCCATGGCATCTCAGAATGTATGGTCTCTGACAATGGCACAGCCTTAGTGTCACAAGACATGAAGTCTATTGCAAGAAAGAATGGTATGCGTCTGGTGCAGGCAATGCTGTTCCACCCTGCAAACAATGGCCAGGTGGAGAAAATGGTTTCTACAGTCAAGTAGAAGTTGAAGAAACTTGGAGCAGGAGACTGGAAGATAAAACTCGCTCTGACTGTCCTAGCATTGCGTACAACACCATGCACTGCCACGCTTAAGACACTGGCAGAATTGTTGTTTCGACAGCGGCTAAGGACTACATTCTATCAGATCCGACTCATGGAAACAGAACAGCAGGGAGCAGGAGTAGTAATGGAGCAAAATAGGGTTCAACTGTTTCAGATAGGGAATGCTGTACTCTTTCGAACAGTGGAGAGTCAAAGTGGCTACAAGGGACCATAACAGTGGCACAGCCATTGCATATACTAAGTGGGGGATGTATCTGGCAGGGTTCACAAACGCAACGTGGACCAACTAACTAAAAGGAATTCTGGAACCAGACCGACATATAAAGCAACGATCACCAATGTGCAACCACACTTCCATGCACGTGCTGATGACAGTCCGGTGCAGAGTAGGCGGGACGAGGAAGGGAGACAGATCAAGAAGCTGCAGCAGAGACGTAAGGCAGACATACAGCAAGCTCCACAGCCCCTCTTGCGGGACTACTGTGTCGTAGGGAAAGTGATGAGCATCAGGAGAATTCACAACTGCACCCAATGGCAGGAAGTTCTCCTACTACGAAGAGCCCAGAATTGAGTACATTTAAAGAATTTGAACATCCAGTGCATGGCGGTAATTTATTGGGCCTGCGATATACAGGAATGAGGCTTGGAAAATGGGTCGGACAACAGCCTCAGCAATTGAACTATGGAATCTAATAATTAACAGGGAAGTGGTGTTTTATGAGTACGTGTTTGGAAATTTTTCATGCGTAGGTGGGTACACCTGTGTTGTTGGTTGTACTTTGGACAAGTTTGGCGTGCATACGAGTGTCCGACGTGGGTAGCGGTTGCATTATAATGCAATACAAATATTACTGAGCGTAGTGGGCAAGATACAGAACACTGGGAGACAAAGAAAAAATAATTTATTCTTCTGTTCAGAAGTACATACAGTACTTTCTTTGGATAAGATTATGAGCTATTGCTAAACTCTGTAATTGAAAATGTTAGCTTTTCTTCTATTCTTTTCTGTTATGCTTGCTGTTAAAAAGAAGAAACCCAAGATGCTGCTATAGATTAAAGTACGAAAGCATGTAACAACTCTTCAGGTCAACAAAATTTCAGCTATTTGTTTAACAGGAATACGTGAAGATGTAAATTGGGCTCAGTTAACCAGTATTCATGGAGTAGACGGAAGGGCGAAGTATAACCGGTTAGCAAGCGTATTGTTTCTTGTCTTATCCATCCCACACAATAACGCTGAGTGTGAGCATCCTTTTAGCTTAGCTTAGTTATGAAGAAAAGGACAAAGTAATGATTTTGTTATTGTTCTTGCTTTTAGAAACATTTTTAATCCAAATAATGTTTTGCACTCTATAGCACATATTGCCACTCCCCCTCCCCCCCCCCCTAAAATTGTGATGTGAAACTTGTTGCATGCGTTTCATGCAGAGACTTGTCATTTTGAAAATGTATGAGGATTGTATAAACATTAAAAATCATTTAAAATGTGATCCCATGAAAATTATGCCTAATTTAGTCAGGCCCGCGTCAATGCACTGCCATTGGTGAAGTTTGTATCAGAAGTTTTCTTTCATGACAAGGACTTGCCGCGTGAGGGATGAGAGAGCAGATAGCTGTCGAGGTCACACTCCTCCCTTCCACAGCTCAGTTGCTACGTTGCTATGAAGCACATTACTGGCCATGCATCTTTGGCCACTTTGGGTTGTAAACTTACACTTTTGTAGTAAACTTATTGTAATTTATACATAGAATGCACTAAATATTATCTTTAAAAAGCCTATCCATACTTTGTTTCCTAGATGTTTTCCTACTGGTTGCGTATTTATTTTAGGAAGGAAGTGTTAACACGTGATCTCAGCATATACATGATTAGGAAAATGTATGTTTATTTAAGATTGGAGATGATTGAAGCAGGTTTTATATGAGGGGGAAAAAATTTTTTTGGGTCAAAAATGTTTGGATGTTGTTGAGACTATTCTCGAACATCATAGGCCTTATAATATCTGGGTTCCACTGTAGTAAACTTCAATTTTTAAATAGACCTTTACGTGTATACAGTGTGCATACAGGTTGTTTTCGTGATAAGACTGATTTTGATGAGAGATGATGGGGAACAAAACAAGCATATAAAAATTGGGGAATGGTGGGTCAGAAATTAATAGGTTTCAAAAGTAATTAACAAAATATGTGGCTAAGAAAATAAGGAATATTGTGTACACGAGGGTTGAAGTAGTACAGTGACAAAGTTTGAGCGTTGTTTAAAAAATAATTAGTTGTAAAATTGATTCTTTGGTTTAGTTAAAGATAGTATTGCCTTAGTATCATTTGTGATTGATCTGCATGTCATGTGGAATATGTTATATATGTATATATATATTTTTTCTGGCATGATTTATTTTTCATATGTAAGCTAATGACTGTATGTTTCAATTTCATAACATTGTAACAGTTCTGGTTTTCATCAGTGCTTTATTTTAATAGAATGTGTGTTCTTCTTTCTTGTGCAGATTGCTCATCGATTATGTGTTGAAGATGAGAAACCAGATGAAACAATTGGTGGTAGCGGTGACTGTGCACCTGAGGATAGCAACTTAATTTTAGGGAAGGCTCTTTGCAAATTTGCTCTTACTTTGGAAGTGGAAGAGCAAGCGATAGATGAAATAAAATTAGTCCTTGATCGTCAGAAGGGCCTAACGCCTTTGTTTGCACCACAGCTGCGTACAAATCTTCGTCAGCGCCAGAGAGCTACAGTTTTAAGGCGCTTGCTTGCAGTCGCAGGCATTGACTTTGCAACACTTGCCAAAAATTACGCGGAAACGGGAAGTGACGGCATTGATAAGGTTCTCGCCACCTTGGATTCGGCCAAACCAAAGGATATCTCCGATTTGAAGGACATGTTGCTTCAGTACTTCGACCCAACGTACAAGCCCTCCACCGATGCGAAGCCTCGCAACAATAGGCAGCGCAAACCCAGAAAAGGAAGTGTAACAGAAGCTTCTTCGAATGCCACCAAGACGCAAAGCTCTCCAGATGCCAGCTCTGCAAGCACGAGCACTCGCAGTGAAAACGATTCTCCTGCTAAGGTATCGGACACAACTGAGCATTATGTCGAGAAAGTCGAAGCTGAGGCTCCCAAACCACCAAGAAGTGAGGTGCTGCGCACCAATATTAAAGAGGAAAAGAGTGAAAAAGTTCCAGCAACAGAACATTTTGAAAATAATTCTACGGTACCTCTTGTACAGCCTGCTTCTCCGGATTCGAAACCTGCTGCTTCTGCTCCCGAATCGAAAACTGCTGCGTTAGACTCTAAACCCTCTTTGTCAGAGTCTGAAAAACCTTTGTCAGTGTCCATACCTTCTTCATCACAGTCTAAACCATCTTTGCTCGAGTTAAATTCATCGGAGTTGACATCTGCCGTTGCTGAACCACCAAAGAGTTCATCAGTTAGCAGTGGCATACTTCAGCAGGATCAAAGTACTACTGAAAGTGTAGTAGTCAAACAGGAACATACCACTACCGACTCACCTGCGTCCTAAACTAGTTCCACCCACTAGTTATTGTCCTATTTCAACAGGATGCCTGTGAGTGCCTTATTTACAAAGCTAGATTAAAGGATTCTTTTTTTGATTTATGCCAGTGTGGCCTTAATTTGACTTTAACAACAGTACTTGTTCACACTATGTTCTTATTTTATGATAAGATAATACTTAATTGTTTGCTTCATAAATTTGAATGTTTCAATTTTATGTGATACCATTGTTGTGTACCTACCTTGGAAAGAAATTCCTGAAATAATTTCTGTCACCAAATAATTTTAGAAAGTAGTTTTTGTTGATATTAAATCAAAAGGTTTTTTTATTGTATTTCTTATTGTAACATGTGATCTAATGCATTATGTAACTTAAAATGAGTATGATTTTTCACTTGTTAACATGATGTGCAATTATAATTAGTAGACAAATTTTATTTTTTACGAAATTTTTTGTGAGTGTAGAATAATTTTTTTGGATCGTTAATATTTATTTGATTGCTTCATGTGTGGAGTAATGAATAAGTACATTACGTATTATTTCAAAATAGGTGTATGAAGTGTGTATGCTAGTGAAGATATATTTATTTTGTGATGTTATGATAGTAGTCGATTTGTTAAAATCTGAAATATGTATAATTTGTTATTTTTGATTTTTCAGTTATCAAATTACATATTTTGTGTAATTTTTTGAAAGATCCCATTCAATGATAATTGACTAGACATGATCATTTTATTTTTTTTGTCCAAAAATTTTCAAGATCTCATTGCCTGGAAATATGGAAGCCACCTTTGTTGAATAAATAATTTGTGGAAACAAGAATTTGATATCTGTATTGTATCTTTTTTCAAATACAGTAGCCGTATTGTGGTTGATGATTATGGTTAAAAAAAATATGAAAATCTTTCTGTGTAGGTCATAGTCAGATGTGAAAGTTTATCATCTGCATTTTTCCTGTGGTTGTGCTTGACTCTTTGTCTGGATGTGTGTGCTGCTAATGTTTGGCTCATATTTACTAATGTGTCTGAAAAGAGCAGTTTATGTTAAATGATGTGAACATTTCCCAGCATGTACTATTTGATAGTATGCTCCTCAATTAGCGCTGATACGAAATATAGATGTACACAGTGGCATCTTATGGTTTCCAACACAGATAGGGTTGCATATTGACAATGTACTGGGTAGTAGCAGTGGGTGTTATCAAAATATATGGGACGACAATATGAGAAACTGCAGCCTTTTACTACGTTGCAGCAAAAGATTTGTTACTAATGTTGTGAGCTGGAAACACTAGCGAAATTCACTATACTGCTTATGGTAATAAGCAATTTATACATTTAGAGACTTTTATTTTCTCGTAGTCTAATATTGAGATGTTGTTGCTGCTTTGTTACACAATAACTAGTATCTTATTCTTTTTATTGCTGTGCGTGATAAATTACTTTAGAAATAACACTAAAAAAATTAAATAACCTAATTTTTGTACCAGGACTGAATTTGATTTATGTTAAAAATAAACAAAAATATACTTAACTATTTGTGTGTTTCATCTTAATATATCAAAAGTAATTACAAAAGAAAAAAAGCCTGTGCTCTAAATCACAATTACATTTAATTTTGTAACCAACTTACATTCAAAATTACAAATTTCCAGAAGAGCAATGTGTTATTACAGAAAGAACAGGGATCTTGTCGGTGGGAGCTGGAATCAACGCATCTCACATTTTACTTATGACTAAAGTATTTGGTGGTAGCGAGAAGTGAGAAAATTAACCACCCAATAGTTTAATTGTGGGTATTTAATGTGTTCATACATTTTTTTTAAATTGTGAAAATATCCTATAATGTTGTATTTTTGAACACATGTATTACATTGAGAAATTGAATATGTTAATTTTGTGCAAATAAAGTTGGCTCATTCTAATTTTTTTTCTGCATTGTCTGCACGGAATTACCTACAGTTACATGTGGAGTTTTGTTGCAGACTTGCCAAGTTTTACGTCTTATCCATAAATTTTATGGAAATTGTTAAGATTTTACAATTTATGGAGAACTTAAATTTCTAAGGATTTTTAGGTGTTCAGCAATTTAATGCAAATTTTTTTAATCAGAAGTGGTAAAAAACATTTTGGCTCTGATTTACTAACGTAAACTGTATTTTTAAGCGTGTTTCATTTAAATAACGTGCACTAACAGTCGTAAAATAATTTTTTACTGTGAAGTCATCAGCTTGTCCCAATGAGTAAGTTGTACGAACCAATGAGAAAATTGCTGTTTGAAAGCCATATTGTGGCTTTCACCAGTGGTTACTTTCAAAATGGCGTAGTGCAAGTGGTGTAAGTTTCTTGATTCGGCCGATGGATGTCTGTACTTTCTTCTTGATTTGGATGCTGAAACGCTATTCTGCAGCTTATTTATTATGAATAACATGTATGGATAATGTTATCATGTGTCAAAGTCTGAAGTTGGAAATGTGTGGCATAGCCTAAAACCATTTTCGAAAGTAACAGCAAAATAAATTATGTAATTACAATTTAACTTTCTATTGTAAAGTGGTCTATAACTGACATTTCATGAGCCAATTTATGTTAAAAAGACGTTTTACTTCTGAAATAACAGTTCTTCGTTACATTGTTTTGTAGTTTTAAGTTTATTTTAAGCTCTGGTTCACTACAATGGGACTGCGAATGCAAGCCCTGCAATAGCAGGTAGGGTGGTTTGTATTCCGTAACTACTGGATATGCTCATACTCTGTACAGACCTGGTATCTTTCAGGGACTACATTAACTAGGCTACTAGCTGCTTGCACTCTCAGAAACTAAAATCAAGGCAAAATATAAGAACGAGGGTCTGGTGGGAGGAGCACCTGCACACTTGTTGAGGCGAGTCCACAGACCGAGCCATAAGCATAAACAAGGCTCGCGCGAGCCCAAATAACTACCAAGTTAAACTTGTAAAGAATTGAAAACCATTTAGTAAATTAATGTAAAAAAAATTACAGTATATTTATGAACTGTCCTACCAATTACGGTATACTACAATTTAAATTTCTATATGTTAATTAGTTAATTTTAAAAAATGTTTTACCAATGCCCTGTTTGCTACATACAGGAAGAAATTGCAGGGTAAGTGAGAAAGGAACTTTTTGTTTCTGGAGATAGGCTGCTGCAATGGCCTATGTCCACAATAATACAGCTTGTCATTCTATCCCATTACATGAAACATTCAAAGACAGATTATTAGTATCAGCAAACAAAAGAAAGAGGAAATTTAGTTGAAATGTTAAGATGCCTATCTTGACGATATCCATGAATATGTATTAGTTTTGTGGCAGGTAGAACTGTACAAGACAGAAAATGTCTTGCTGGCGCGTGGAATAAATCAGCGATTTGACCAAACTTCTCTCTACGTTTAACTACAAAGCATTTATTATGTTTATTTTAATTATAAATTATACAGTGGATTTGTTTAATTTACGTTAAAGGCATTTCGTAGCAAATACCAGAAATAGAAATACTGTACTGGTCAAAAATAGCCGGCTGGTTATACTGTACTCGATTTATCAATAAATATGCGATGTAGCATCTTTTATTTATTGTTGTAGTTAGTTTCGATAATAGCATGGTGTTCTGCACCAAATTGTGTGAATAATTCCCAAACGAGAGCAGATATCAAAAACTGTTGAACAGTTTTGTTAAAAATTGTATTTACTGTGCAGTCTAATTTTTTCTATACAAGAGATTATACTGATTTGGATAATTATTTCATTAGTGAGAATTCACTTGAAAGTATAATTAGATTAAACCATTAAGTATTTTGTTTTAAAAAAATTAGTTAACATAGTAGACGCTGTTCTTAACAAAACTGTGTAACTGGTTTTTAGATATCTGCTCTTGTTTAGGATTAAAAAAATAATTATTGTAAAAGCAGTAGAAATGATGCTTGGCCGTATAAATAAAAATTATAGAAATGTGGCTGTTACATATGACTCATATTTAACTTGATTACAATTAAATTTTAGGTGCACTTTGAAGGAAACTATTGAGATATTAAAGGTCAGATAATCAGAGAAAATTAAATCTAATTGCATCCTAGACTATATTCGTGGTTTGTAATCTTCCTGCAATACTGTTATCCGAGAGAGTAATTCCTACTACATTCCACTTATTCTGTGACCGAAGTATTAACATTATTTCAGCATTTATACTGCCATCTGTAAAACCATGCTTGTTTTCTGCTATTCTTTGTTTGTGTCATCCTGCCAATAGCATTTGCACTTTCTGCTACTCCACTGCTCATGAAGAATATCACTTGCTCGTAACTATCAGAAATAGTGTATTATGCGAACACACCTGTATTAATCGGTATGATGTAAGTCTAGAAAAATAGAAAGCAATTCAAAGAAGTTTCTTCAAAATTATTTTAACTTACGTTATTTATAGTAAAATTGTATGGAAAAATACTAAATAACTGGTTTACATAAGTTACAGCAATGTCAACCTGAATAATGTGCTGAAAGTTCTCGTAAAAAATATACCTTATGCTAAGGATGTCATAAAAAAATTTGTATCTAGCTAAAACTTACTCTATTTTGACAACCATGCACTTAATCGAAAACTATATGCAAAACTTATTCAACATAAAAGATCTTCAGCTTTTATTTTTTTTTTTGCAAAGTGTTATTGAAACCTTTATAAATAGTGCAGCATCTTACATGTGCCAATTTTTAAAAATTAATTGGAATCTTTCAGCAACATTCAATTTGAAATACACTTTAGTATTTGCAATGATTTAAAACTATTTGGCGGAATTTAGTTGAGCGTTTATTTTCACAATAACTAATTTCTTAATAATCACTTTCTTGCTTTCAGACACTTATAAGTAGAGGCCGGAAAAATTCGCGGGTTCACTTACCTGTAGGCTATCCTCCAAGAATTTATGTGAAATCGTGCAGACAGCAGCTGTTTATTAGCTGCTCGCTGACACTGTGAAATGGGCTTGTATTCAGTTTTATTATTGGCTCAGCTACTTCCCAGAAGTGTGGAGTAAGTCAACGGCCAATTGTGAACGTGATAAAGACCTACAGTTGCTGGAACTCTAGCTTGCGCCTAAATGAAAACTCGAATTTTTCAGGTCTTTACTTATAAGAGAAAACTTATGAAAAAACAATGTTGGTTACATTCTCTATCTAATGATCCCTTAAAAGTTGCTTGTTACCACGGAAGCACTAATTTCTTGTTGGCAAGAAAAATGTACATCATAATTAAGTTTGTTTACTGCATTTATTCAGCGAGGGGCACATGTGTATTAGAGCATTTAAGTCGAACGTTAGAATGTTTATAGTTTATTAAAAATTGTACATTACATCCACAGTAAATAAGTAGTAGATATTGTGGTTCAAGTCTTGAGTGAAGTAAACATGCAACAAAGTATGGGAACATCTGGCCCATCCCCAGTCAGAGGGTTGCATAATCATACTTCCTTCCCAGAACTGAACTTGCAGGTAAACAATGTATAGACTGTTCACGATAAAGTGAGCACTGCTAAAATTTTTCATTCAACCATTTTGCAATTACATTTAATATTTTTGACCTGAAAACTTTCCTGGATCAAAAAACCAATGTAAATGTTTCTCCAATCTCAAAAGTTAATATATTTGGCCCCAATAAAATAGTTTTTGGGTATTAATTATGGGTTCGGGGAGTGCTCAATTTAAAGTGGACAGACTATAGAAGTGTAACAAAAGGAACTGAAAAGCTACTTCCTATGGTGGTCCTCCGTGGCTTAATGATAGGGCTATTTTTATAAATTCATGTTCACTAGCGATACGTTTAAAATAAAAATGTTTTGACATAGGTAATAGTAGACAGTTTAATAATGTAAATCGTAATGATAGGGTAGTGTAATGTGATTAATGTATTTTCTATATGAAATAATTGATAAGAAGGTGAAATGAAAAGGTGTGGGTGGGAAGCATGTCAACAGGACTCCGGCACCACAGGTGTCGCGATACTTGCCTCAGAAAATCTCGAACTTTCTAACAGACACTGTGCTCTAGTTCTCAAGTGTATTTGTATTAGCCTATGGGAGCCCTTCTTTGATAAGTACTTTTGTGTTTTATTCGGTTCTACAAAAGTAAAATTATTCTAATGTAAATGTGGCTCTTCTACCCACCATCCCATGTTGGTTAACCCGAATATGTCATGGTATTGTATGTGAAGAATTTTGAACACAGTGTCGGTGTTGACTCGTTATTTAATAAAATTTTCAAACTATAGTGTTGACCATATTGCATATATTATGTGACCCACACAGACTGACAGTTTTTCTAGCATGTCTTTTATAGATCATCTGGAGGGAAGTGTTGCATCATTGTTCAACCTTTTTACTTTCAGACTTACAAAGTATCATACATACATTTTTGAAATACCTTCAATTTTTCTTAGTAAGATTTATTTTAATTTTTTTGTTTTGAATGTATGATATGAGAGCATTCTGCTTTGCGGGGAACTCGAGACTTTTTGCCGCACATCGCCATTCGAGTTAGTTTATTTTTCAGGTGCCAAACAGTGAACATGTTCAGAGCACTATAATGCACGTCTTCTCTGGGTAAATTATACGAGGTGGTAATAAAATGGCATATTTTGTTCGAATCTTGAGTTTTTATTGGCGCAGGAGACAGATTTTTTTTTTTTTTTTTGCGGATGCATCCTGGGATTGACAAGATACTCCCCCAATCTGCGTTTGAAATGCGTTGCAGCATTTTACTGTTATTTTTTGACCAAACTTCAAACTATGTCGCTGTAAGATGAGAAATTCAGCATGCTTAGAAACATGGTTTTGGGGCATATCAAAATGGCTAAATACGGCATTTTCAACTGCAGTACCTGGGAAAATAGCAACCTGCCAAAATTCCCGTAAATAAAATCCTATGGTCGCGGCTTCAAGTTCTATAGGAGAAAGAATAATAGTAAAACACTGCTCGACAAATGAGTTATTTATGCGAAGAGGTGAAACTGCATTACATAAATCAGTTAGCGGCATCCTTCGCACGTGCGTGCGCACACACAAAAACTCAGTCTATATAGCGAACCCCCTTAATTGTTTACACATTTGCTCGAGGCCATTGCGTTCCAGCTTAAGCAAAAGTCAATACTTTGTCACGAACTTCTGTGCATAAATCTAGAAGCCTTGTGATATATATATATATATATATATATATATATATATATATATATATATATATATATATATATATGGTAGTATACAGCATGTTAATATGTTAATGAAAGTATGTTACAAACATTGAGAAATGATTCCTGGTAAAAATGAGGTAAGGTTGTTTAGTAATTTTTTTCGTTAATGTACGTTTTAAGGGTGAAAATCGCGTTTGAAAATTGAATTCGACAACTGAATTTTGTCAATTGATCCTAATGGAATGCAAATGAAATGAAGGATTTCTGGGTGGTGTTGATTAGTAACAAGATCTGCAATATGTGCAAACAAGGTGTCGAATACGTCACCTTCATTACATAATGGGGTTGGTAACATGGTTTTTCGCCATATAATTAGTTGCCGTTGCATTTTATGGATTTTAAATGACACCGATTGTTGCGCAAATAGCCTAATTTAAAAAACGGTAGCCTTCTCCCAACATCCTCACTTCAACCGTTTTCGAGAAAATAGAAAATGTGAACACTGAATAGTAGGCAACGCGTGATACACGTGTGATTTGAATGAACGTTACGCTAATTAGTGATGAATGGGTAGAGAACACGAATGTACACATGCATGAAAAGCGTTATTCAGTAGTTGTGGGTTGTTTGAGTTAATATCACGTAATGTTTTAAAGACACGTGCCAGTAAATGTCATGGTGATACTAGAGGGCCTTACCACAAGGGGATTCATGACATTGATTATGTGAACTGTTCCAAAACGTGTACTAATAATAACCCCAAAGATGGTATATAAACAAAAGTGTTGACGTTGCTTTAACTAACCGACGTTTATTGAGCAACGATATCAGGGGTGTAGCTTCAATAAGATTAGTTAATGCTACGCCCTTCGTGAATAACCTACGTATCGCTTTGTGGTAATTACACACCTTCAAAACAGCACAATTAATTTTTACATACATTGAAACTAAAACGAGCATGTTGCAATTTGCTCGACAAGGCACATGTAAACGACAATCATGTTTGTGCGGAAACTGTTTACCGCCTTACTGTTAGGCAACGGGTGATGTTTGTGAGGTGCCTTGATTCTCATGCAAAACTATTGCCCTGCAAGAAATGTGCGCATACGTTATTCACGGCCACACAAAGTCAACAGATGAATGGGGCTAAACTAGGCCCACACTTCAGTAGTGCAGTGACAATGGATATATACACATTAGCGGGAGTAACCGATTTATGGTGAAGCAAAGTGCAGTGGAAGATTAGCTGCACGAATGTATCGCCCAAACAGACGGCACCCAGCACATACAATGTTTGCAATAATCATCCATGTGGTGTGCAGGCGACGAAGCGTACACTACACATTGAAGAACGAGGTCGTGAACAGAGGCGACGATGAACCATCAACCAGCATCCGTGCCATCGCACATACATTGGATGCATCTCATGTGACTGTGTGGAATGTGTTATATAAGAAGCAGCTCCGACCCTACCACCCACGTCGACAGCAAGCATTACAGCCACGTGACTTTCCACCCAGACATGAGTTCTGTACATGGTTTCTGCAGAAGACAGCACATGAGGCCGTCTTTTCGAGGTGCTGTTCTGTTTAAATACGAAGCCTGTTTCGCACGCCATTGTTGTTACAACATCCATGTGCAGGTGGACGAATAGCACATGCTTCGGTTGTAACATTTCACCAAGCCTCTTGCAACAGCCAAAAACGGTTTTTAGACTGCCGCAGCTAAAAACCAATTTCCCTGATAGAGACCAGCATTGGACTTTGCTACACACTCTTCAGCAGTAAAATTATGTGGTGACCATTTTAGTGGCCATAGAAAAAACTCGAATTACGAAAACATCACATTCTAATTGACGTCTCCGCGTGTGTAGGCGATACTGTGTTGACTCGCGAACCAGTGCTGCTCTTATCGCTTTCCCACTCACATGCTTCGACAAGGACAAAAATCTTGAAGTAAGAGGGTACCTTGAGTGGTATAATTGTGGTAGTGGAGTTTGTGTGGTTGTTTACAGCTGATGTCTTTAGTACTGATGCGAATAGATGGAAACGATCGTATGTTGAGCAGCGACTAAGTGGCGCGGTGGGTGAAACAAGCGTATATGCGAGATAAGACGAACTGAACAGTCTTCTGTCTTTAAGATTTAATGAATAAAAAAATTAAATGTCAAATAAGAAGACTAATAGATAAACATTAAAAAGTTTCCAGGCCTTCTCCCCACACGAAATACTTTGACCTTTGGGGAGGGGTAAATATTCGGTTTAGATTTTTAAAGTGTCCAATGACTTCAAAGTCTTTAAATTGGTGTATGCATTTATCCTTTAAAACGTACAAGTTTGAAAACTCGTCGTCTTCCGCCGTGAAGGCACCACTAGGTGCAGAAATAGTAGGGAGCCGATCACAATTTGCGAAATGACGTCACTCCAACGTTCTCCCAGGGAAGTCTGGCAACCACTTTGCGCTCACAGTCGTTCGCCGATTTTCATGAAGCCAGGTGCAGCTGATTCCGGAACCCACTGACGGCTCCGCAGAAGACGTTAACGACGACCATCGCCTCGCTGCCCCAATGCACACCGGCCCAATACCAGGGCCATCATCGATGACGAGAATTCTTGCAGGTAAGGAGACACAGCAACGTCCCCCAAACCAGCTTAGGGATTTTTAAGCGATCTAGCAGGATTTAAACTTCGGGAGACGTACATATTGCATTTTCGCTGGGACACGTTGAAATCGGGACCAGTTGACCAGCATGAGACGTAGTCAAAGCGTCTCACAAAATTAGGCTTAACTGCTTCGACATTTAATGTTAAATAAATCAATAATCCCTCTTACGTCGAGAACAAGTGAATTCTTGTTACTGTTCAACACTCGTCCACTTGTTTTTTTTAGAATGTTTCGTTAAAAATATGTTAAAATAAAATGTTTTTATAATTGTATTTTTTTCGACCAGTTTGAATTCATACCGCCATCGTTATGTATAACCTAAATCGTACTCCTAACTATAGACTATAATTGATACACTTTCTTTCAAACTTCTGAATTTCAAAATCAACTTTTAGAAATGTTACAGTCACAATTATTTTTTTATATTTTGTTCTGTTTTATTTTTAGCAACTTTCCCAAGATGAAACCATACTCTTTTTGTTCCATAAAGTCTTGTATCTGCTATCAGTTAGTCTTAATACAGGATTTTACACTTTTCTTTACAATCCTTGGTTGTTATTTACAAATAATACATTATATAAGATATTTGCTTTCGACTGGGATACTTCAGAATACCTCAAATTTGCTCATTTATTTTTCTTGCCATAGTTAATAGAATTTTTCGTTTCCTATTTTCGTGAAATAAAACTAATCTATTGTTTTCTCCCATTTTGTGTTTGACTCCCTATCACTATTTTTAACTTGGTAGAAATGCCATTTTTTTGCTGTTGGACAACTTGGAAGTTGTGTTTTTTAATTTCTTTAAAGTACCCAACAACTCTCTTCTGAAATGTGTTTTGAGCGAACAGTGTACTGGGAACACACATAATAGGAAACAATATAATCTGTATTTCTAACTCGCTTCAGCAATGTTCAACACCCAATTAGACAGGCACCTTATTATTAAACAACTACTTGCTCTCCCCGAAATTCAACATGTGACAATGGGACATTGCTTTAAAGTGTATTAGACTGAAGTCACATTCCGCAGGGCTTAAAAAATGGACAGTGTATTCATTTGAAACGGAACAGGTAGCTCAGATAAATAGGAAATGTGTCGACATTGTGCTGTGTCCTATAGTTATGTTCTAACACAGTGTATATGTGGAGTGTTGTAGGAAAATGTAAAACCGAAATGAGGAAGTCCTTACTGGGAACCAAACCCAGATTCTACTGTGAAGTCAATGGTTTTACCACTTGACACTGCTTTGTTTTGTCACAAAACAATTATGATGGCTTTACAGCCCACTGTTTTGTTTAAACAGTTTATTGTCTGTTACTGAAGCTTACAGTTTATTGTCTGCTACTGAAGCTTGAATGTTGTAAAAATTTTAGATAAGAGAGTTGGTAATTTAAAAAATTAATAATAGTCACATTTACTTAAATATTTGAATTGGTATTTTCTGCAGTTTTGCCTATATAAATAATTTTTCTGTTGGCAGAAAATTACCAGTTCATTATTCCACATGAAGGAACTGATACATTCAAGGTGTAATCACGTTGTTAGCGAGGGAAACTTGACGTAGTCTTGTTTGTCGTAATAACATATTTTTGTGAGATATAGTTAGTTGGTAATAACAATTGAATAAAATTTCTGACATTAACTTATTGAATACTTGCATTCACATGATCAAGTCAACCGTTTTATATGTAAGTGTAAGGGAATCAACCAGGGTCTGTATTGAGGAACCATCCCAGCACTCACCTGGAGTGAATTACGAAAACTAAGGAATAATTAACTCAGGATCCTGCAGAATGTGATGTGAACGTTCAATAATTTGATCCAACTCACTCTGTTTACTGCATCACCAATATAATAGATTCAGCAAGGCTATAATTATTGTGAATGTCTTTCATTTTTGCTGTGGAACAGTGGATAATGGGTTGCACCATTAAAAAGTTTGTCAAATGCAAAATGTAGACTGTGTTCTACATCTCCATGTTAAGAAGGCATGATAGGGCCTACATAAATCAATACTTAATGCAATAATTGAAAATTTCAGGTTTCTCAAAGCCACTATGCCGAGATCAGAAAAGAGCAGGCCCATATTTTATACATTCAGTAACGAGAGACATTGCGCTTAATAAATGTACGTCACTCTAGTGAAATGTTTGCTTGTAAAGGTGGCAAAGACTCATCTCTAGGATTGCTCTTTTCTGGTTTTTATCTATATTGGCTTCCAAAATCCTAGTAACTGTAACATACATTTTTACATTTGACTCTTTTTTGTATTTATATAATATTAAAAATCCACATTGTTCACAACTTACACTTAGCGTACTTTATTTTGTTGAAATTATGTAGTTTGTTATAGTCTCGGTAATAATTACTTTGTTGTATTGAATCCAGTCGTACAGTTACTACCAAGCCCACTGTATGTATCCTGCGTGGCAACATAGATCATGTTCATATAATTTGCGTACAATGTACCAGTGACATGAAGTGGGTTCGGTGATGGAAAAATGTTATATTAGATAAAAGGGTAGGTAGGCCCACTTCAATTAGTCCTTTCAGTTAACAATCACTGGGATAAAATGATAAAATTAGGTACAGTAATGGAACTAGCACAGAGACTTTCAGCACGCCATTTTTTACAGCACCTAATGGTTGGTGTACCTTTTTAAAGTAACATATTACTGTGTCACAAATGAGACAGTTTTTAAAGAATCTAAAGTCCTACACAAATAATCATATTTTTAAATATGAGATACAAATTTACACTATTTTGCACCACTGAACACACAGCATCCTTTTTCCTATATCATTACATGTTACAAATCAATTTTACTATTCAGTACAGCATCTTAACTTTTCAACCCAAGATCCACTGTTACTACGAGTGTAGGTCTACGTAAGTTTTAAAAAAATCTATGTGCATCGTCAGGGGACAAACAGCTGCGTTTTTGACTGCTGGCCATTCATAAGGCACGCTGTAGTTCATTGTGGCTGCTGATTAGCCAGCAGCGTTAAGCTCTGAAGCACTGAAGGATACCAATGTTTACACGTAGAAAAGGTTTATGCTATTTTACATAGGACTAGGTTTTATTTTGTATTCATTTTTACATTAGCTATTGAAACGTGATGGTTACCTCAAGTTCTATAGGCAATTACTTGGAGAGGGAGTTTTGAATTCCTTAAGATTGCCGTTTGGGTGAACGTATTTGAGCCTTCTTGGTCTATAATTACAAGAGTGATAAGGATGAGACAACTTCACTGAACTGGCGTGCTGTCTTCTCACCAACAATGTACCCATGGACACACCCATGGGGGTGGCACTTGGAGCACACCCAGGGGGTGGCACTTGGGGTACATGCCCCCACCAAAAGGAACTAACTTTCTAATTTTTATATTTATATGTAGGCCTAGTACATGTATGTTGAGAAACTATTGCCAGCATGGTGTGTTCACATGTTTCCCAACTGATAAACTGTAATATATAAGAGCTTTGTCGAGTTCCACCTCCCCCCTGTAGTTTGCAGAATTAGGTTTTTTTTTATATTGTGCCTACCCCTAGCCAAAATCCTGGGTGCGCCCATAAACGCGCCTCAGCCGCCTGTATGAAACTTTCAGAGGTAACTGTATTATTTTATGATTTAATATTAAAGATAAATGTGTATTGTACCCTCCTATATCTTTCAAAATATTCTGAGCCAAGATTTACATAACTAAAAAAGACCACAAAATCTCCCACTCATGTGCGATGAGTAGTTTTCGAATACTCTGGCAATGACTGAAGTTCTACACACTGCTCGCCAGCCTGGGCAGACGACCACCTTAATGTATGTATAGTTCTAAAACATGTTAATGATTCTCTGAGATGGCTTAAGTAGGATTACTGATGTGCAATTTTCTAAATTATAGCTGGACTTCAAGCACAATCAAACACACATATTTTCTGCATCAGCTATTTACAAAAAAGTGGGACTACAGCAAGCTCATCGGCATAAATTACATGTTTCCACACGCAAGAGAACAATTAGCCGTTCACTTGCAAAAACACCAACAAAAACACGGACCACGGACATGTCATCGTATATCAACAAATATAAATAAACATTTTGCACGTTTTCTGATAAAAAAAAAACATCTCCGAAAGTTGCCGAATGACATCGCGCTCGGGAACCTTCAGGCGTTTCATTGTTGATGACAAGAGGCATTCGCTATGAGAAAACCTCACACAATTACTTTCTTTCGTTTGTGTTTTGATAATTAGCTTTCTGGAACAGTTTATGTATGTTCAAATGTGCCACACCTCTGCGTGTTACCTCGAAAATATTCGCACTCTTCGCTGTTTCAGTCTTCAGAACTATTTCAGAACACCGAAGAATGTTGGGTCGAGTGAATTTAATGATTGAAGAGCTATAATGGCAAACAAATATTGTCGTTATGTAACTCGTTCGAATTTTGTTGATGACATTAATGTTCCTAGCATAACTGAATGACTGTTGGTTAGTCAAGATGGCAAACAAAAATAGAGGACGTATATGTAAATGGCTCCTATAAGTAAGTGCATGATCGCACAAACACACACATGTTGTTCATGCAAGTGTGATACTGGCTGAATCATGCGTTCTCATTCGTGGAGAATGTTGTGAGTCTTTCATAAAAAGTAACTGCATGTTTGAAAAGGTGATTTTAGCTATCAAGTTGGTATTTGGCACAAGTGTGTAATCTTTGTAATAATGAAGATCCTGACATTGCTATGCTGAAAATGGTCGGAGCAGGTTCTTTATTCCTCAGATATATCATATGGCGACGAGTGATGTGTGGGGAGTTCATAACGCGCACATGTCTACAGCAGTGAAACAGATAGAAATAGAATTCAAGTGGTTCCTTCTCTCAGTGATTGGAGTGACAAGGACGGACAGACGGACAGAGAGTACAGATTGAAGACATTTTACAATCACTTTATCAGCTTAACAAAATAGTGCAGTCTTGACAAATCTGGAGGTCCCATGTGGGGCGAATGAATGATGAAAGGCTGCCTAGATTAATTTCCAGTTACCAAACAAAATGCTTCTGTAATGCAGGCAGAGCAAGAAAACGACAGCAAGGTCAACAATAGTTAATATATCAGAAGTTCGCAGCAGATCAAAAGACCTGAAGTGCGAAGAAGAATTTTAAAATTTTACAGTTTGTAGCTATTTAATATATTAATAATAAAATATGAAACTGTTTTTTTTTTTTTTTTTTTTTAAATCTAGTGTTTGCGCCAGAGGTTACGTGTTAAAAATATTGTGAGGCAAAAATAAGTTCTATCATTTTTGTGTCTAACAATGTCTAGATTAAAGCTACACTAAACTGTGGGAATTCACGGAAATTTAATATATTTGCCATATATTTTTCTTAACAGTGTCCACAGTTTCTGGAACATACAATAAATAAATAAACAGTGGGAACCTCTGAAAATGAAATATTCTGTTCAATTGATTTTATGGTAAGATTAAAGTGGCATTTCACAATAATTCAAAGTAATACACGCACAAATTTCCCTTCCGTAAATTACATTTATTAAATATATAAAGTCATACTTTATCAACGTATAGCTTTTACTTGCACGTTCCAGAAAAAAATAAAATGATTAATCAGAGGGGAGCGCGTCGTTTGCCCTACACTTTAGGACAAACGCCTTTAGAGCAAACGACGTGTACCCAATCAGAGCAGCAAAACGCGAACTCTGTTTCGTTATTTGTACAAAAACCTTAGCCGTTTGCTGTCCTACTATGTCAGTTACGTGACTCGGTCATTATTGCCGATCAGGTAGTAACAGCTTCCGTAAACAGAGCTCTGTCAAGGTCAGAGCCAAGATCAAGGAGGTTCGTCGGTCGACGGGGAAAAATTTTACGCTGAAGCAGCAAACTTTAGTGTGTAAAAAAAAGTGTTTCCTCCGCATGTGACCTGCAAAACAAAACGTCAGTAGACAAGCGATAGCGCCACATTAAGTGTGTTTATTTTATTCGTCACAACTTTATCCTGTGGTCAGTTCTTATGGGTATTCTCGGTAAAAAGAAAACCTTGTGACCAAAGACTCTTGTCAACCTTGAAGGGAGGCAGAATACGGGGGCGTACGTGGAATGACAATAAAATGTGAGGGTTCGAGATTTGGGAGAGCACCGAGAAATACCTACAAGTCACGCTTTTCCAAGTTCGATCATCCGAATGAGGATCCACCGGAAATCCAACCCCATGTCGTCGTGGCAGGGGGCCGGCACGTTAACCTCTTCACCTCCACGGCTCCATGCTGCATCTCATACTTGCTTGTGTGTGTGTGTGTGTGTGTGTGTGTGTGAATCTGTGCTCAGATGAAATACTTACTGTCTCCAGCTCTCCTTATACTTAAGATTCCACTATACATCTTATGTACAAATTATTTGTTTTAAAGTATGAATAAAAAATGTTTGCTTGAAGAACCAATTTAATGTATGTAATATTTAAAATGTTTGCACTAAATTTGTTTTATGGGTTAAATGCAATTTTTAAACAGTGATAGAAAAAAATGCATTTACCAAGTAATGCAAATTTAGGGCAGAAATGTTAAATAACATATACATTAAATTGGTTCTTCAAACAATAATTTTTGAGTTCTGCTCTAAAACACATAATACAGCTTCAAAACAAAGAATATGTACGTCAGGGGTATAGTGGAATTTTAACATACCAGCGATATTATGCGAACCTCTAAAACTGTTTAGCTTTTGACCGCTGATTTTCTCCTGGTTATCAGACACAGCTGATCCTCAAGTATTCAGTGAGAAACGTCTAAAGACATATTGCTCCTATTATATAGGGCAGGTCAGGGGCGGTCTTTAAAAAAGGGGGGGGGGGAGGAAGCTACTGAGCTGAATCCCCCTGCAAAATTATGTTCTACATTATATAGCCAAACTATGACCCGTTATCTCAAGGATACTGGAGTTTTGTTCTATGATGATCCAAGTATGAATCCTACTTGTATGCATGTTATTTTTAATGTTTTGTAACAGTAAACATCACACTTTTGAGATGGCTGGTATTTTTTTACAATCCATATAATCACCCAAGGCTCCCCCCCCCCCCCCCAATGTTTCTCAATCCGCCACTGAGACACGCTGCATAATAGGTATAGGTGTTTCGTGATAAAGTGGATACTTTTGAAAACCATCTTGTCTAGAATAGTAATAACAATAATAATATAATTTATTGTGGTTTCAGCTGTTAATTTGTGACTAGAGCCATGATTTTGTCGCGAAAAGATTTTTGCACAATTTTGTTTCAATGTCTTACCTGCACATCGGTAGCTGTGATTCATGGTTGTTGGCAGTGTGTCTTTGTTCAGACACGTCTATCATTTGACTGAACCAGTCAAAGTAAGACATTTGTGGCAACACACGTCTGTGATTTGTCAGAAGAAAACCCAATACAAGAGAGAGTTAAACCGTCCAATCGCTGACCATGAATCAGAGCTGTACATGGCATGTGCTCATGACACATTGAAACCAATTGATGCAAAAATATTTTCGCCGTAAAGTCGTGTCTCTACTTTTCAGTACGTAATAATCTATGCACGTTGATTGTTACTAAGGTTGCATTGTTCATGTTACAAAGTTGGCAGGAAACTATAAAACTTCTGAAACTAAAAAAAGCAACTGCTCATTTGATCCCGAACCACTTATAGGCAGGCAGCATGCATCTCGTCCACGTACTCTGGCAACGCTGTCTGTCACATACAAATGTTGTTGCGGCCAGAAAAGATTTTTGATAATTGTGAACCATTGCTGTGACACAAATTATACAGTTAGTGTAACATTAGGTTGTGTCATTTTGAACAGTTTACATGGGAGTGTTTATTGTTATGTCACTGTTGTTGCTTGCGAAGGCAAGTTTTATGTTGAAAAAATTGTTATCGTCTCTAGAAAGTAAATAATATTTTTCTGAAATAAAACTCTGTAAAAAAAACTGTAGCATGTAATAAATTTTTCCATGCCGTACTGCAAGTGTAATGCTGCAAAAGGAAAAACTTGAGTTTGGTGAATGTTAGTTGACTATTTAATTTTAAAATATAAGTATCCAGTAGGTATACTTTGTTTTTGAAAGTTGGTAGTTTGAGTAATTGGTTTTTATGGGATATGGACACCAATAAATAAACTGTTCAAACAGAAGAACAAAAGTATTATATTGGCTATCTAAAAGTATACACTTTTTTGTTTGTGGGTTGGATCAACAGACGTCGCGTAGTGTTTAAGAGTTTATTATTAATTCATAAGTACCTACTTACCAGACCAATTTTTTCTATTTTATTTTAATTTTTTAATTTTTGCTTGCCTCGATAATTAAAAATAAAATAAGTTTATTTTTTTTTAATTAGAAAGGTGACCTGTAGTAACTCAGTGCATATAACTTCTGAAAACAAAAAACAGTACAAATGCGATGCGACATTGACGCGCATTTACACTAAAACAGTGAAATATATAAATGTTAGTTGTGTGAAGTATGCTAAATTAACCAGTAACAATTTAAATACTTTATAATTACAGTTCTAAAACATACACATGTCATTTTCATGGCAATTTAAGTGAATTTGAAGGAGAAATAATATCCCATGTATCTCATTTCCCGAATGAAATCATCCATACCAATATCGTCTGAAAACCTTTTGATAAAATGGCTTTATTGCTGCCATGAATATAAGAAAAAAATAGTTCGTATTTTTATTCAATTTGTTATATTTTGAAAGGAAGTCATATTGTGGCCAGAAATCTAACAAAATTCGTCATATTACAACCAGATGGTCTTGAGATTTGAGTCCACATCACCTGTTATGAGACTCTGTTGACTCATAACTATGGCATTTTCTAAATTATGTTTTCAAGAATTAAATTTTAAAATACATTATTTCAATACATTGTATTCTGAGAGCTTAAGAGTGGGAGCATTGTGTAAATTGGGCTAAGTTAAGTGACAAGAATTAGGTGACTAACATGAGTTGAATAGAAAGGAAGTAAAGGTCAACTATGCTTGTAATAAAAGGCAAAATAATAATTATGTACACATTTTATTGCACGGCCCAAACGTGTAAAACAATTCGTCATTTACTGGGCATGCTCGACAAAATACTCTACTTACCTTAATACATTTTACAGTACATTTTTTTTTTCAAAATAATCCTCTCACTCATTATCTGCTACACTCAAAAATTGCTGTAATAGCTTATTGTTAAGTTCTCGTAACAAGAAACGTATACGGTTTCTGCTGGTATCTTTAACTCCATCGTGGTTGTCTACCATTTGAAGCAGTACGTACGTTTAACACTTCACTTCGAAATAACTTGCAAAGTATCACAATAATCAAAGACAAAATAATTTACACAATATCTGACAAGGTTTATTTACAAACGTTGGTTCTGTGCTAACCTACTTACAATTTAAGTAACAGTGAACTGGTTCTTTTCAAACATCGAGATAAGTTACAAGTTTATAAATGAATAAATACATGGAACATCATTATTATTTAAAAAATTAAAATATACATTTCCGGTTTTTATTTTATTAATCTCGAGTTCAAGCCAGAAGTATCGTTTTCAAATAAAATTGAAATTTTTCAGCGTACAGAGTCTTACTTTACAGATAAGGCTACGAAACTAAAAAAAGTAGCAAGAACTTTGCAGAGTACACGTGCTGGTTATGTAAATCACCCAAATTAATTTGAACAAAAAAAAAATGTTTCCTCAGTTATATATTTAACAACTACACAAAACTTTCTGCCGAAAATAAATTTATAATTCAAATTAACTTAGATAATATAACGATCCTACATTTATTGCCCACAATCGTGTTTGTATATATTTTATGACCTATTATTAAGGGGCGTATTAGCAATAAGTAATAGTTAATTACAACTGAATGTCTGACCTTCGATTTTATTTTTTCTGAACAAGTTCTCTTACGACATTCAAATTATATGGTATTTGTTCTTGTGATTTATAACGGGATGTAACGTGAAAACACCATATAGTGGAAATATGCTCACAATTTTTGCGAAAGTAGATTTACGGGTAGTAAAATATCGCCGGATCAGATATGGCCGAACAAACTGACTAAAAATCCATAAAACTACTAATTAAAATTCTAAACAATCAAGACGAAGGAAAGTATACATAGTAAGTTTTATACGCATATTTTTTTTAATATTCTAATTTTCAATATTAAAGCATAAATTAATATTTAATTTCTTGTCTTCGCAGTGAAACATCGGCCTATAGGTAAAACCAGCCTAACAAATTCTCGGCAGCAAATTTTCTTACGTTGATGAGGAATTTTCATTGAAGGTGAATGTAAAACTTTAACAGTTATTGAACTTAAATTAGAAGAAAATACAAATTTAACTGAACACGATATACCAAAATGCATTAATATTACAAGTGCGTTAGTTAACTTACGTTTGATATTAACAATAATTAATAATTATTATTAGCACTTGTGTCGCATTCTCGAACCAATATTGTTAAATCCTTTATTTCAAAGTCAACAAAGTCTTTTCTAGTTACGTTATTATTGAACTGTAATGAGAGTAGCATAAAATACAGACAGAATGTAACACTTAATTATAGTAATTTTGTGTACGGGCATTGTACAAGGTACATAAGACAAAAGCAAGGAAACCAATCTTATACTAAGTTGAAAGCAATATAACTATTTATTTAAGTTCATTATAAATTAATAGTGATAATTTTGTAATTTTGGAAACACACGTGTGCTTACTTAGTAGAGGTCCTGTGTAATTCATAACTTAACAGGAAAGATTAAAAAAACAATTAAGAAACAAAAAATAACAATAAGATAGTTAATTTCGTATTATAAATTAAAAAAAAAAATCAGTCACTTCATACAGTTAAATTACAGTCGAAAACGTACACAATAGACTGGTATGAAGCTGTTTCATCCCCAAATGCCAGTTTGATGAGTGTACATACTTTGCAGAAATTTTTTTTATTCCATGTTTTACAAGTGTCTGGACTATCTGGATACAAAACGTTTACAATATCATAACATCTGAGCACATTTTCGCATCACTCTGCAATTATGTGAACAAAGTAACGTAGAAGTAGCAATACATGTAACATGTCTCTGGTTTGTACATTATAATCGTATACTGCGTTCTGGGTCAGCTAGGGGCAACGTCCGTGTCACATGTGGAACACCCGGTGCGGAATTTTTCAGTTCATGTATAATATGCAGCAACACTTACAGCCAGTTTCAACACATAGCTTCGAGAGGTGTTAACTGTTGTTTTGGACTGTATACACATTGAAGGCGATATTTTCCAAACTGTACGTTAATGCCTGTGTTACATATTTCAATAATTTTCTCGTGCATTGCATTTACACTGTCCAGGATTATACTCCAATTTACAAATTTACAAAAATCTATTCGAATGTAAGGTTTACAGTTATTGTTTGGTAACTGTATAAAAATACACAATTTTATCTTCCAAATATTACAATAAAACATAGTATAAACATTAATTAAAAATAACACAGTAAATAAAAATTTCTTATTGAGAGCTGAATAATTTACATAGTTTGCAATAGATAACTGTACGAACGACAAAAGCATTAAAAATGTTTAAGTTTGCATTAAATAAAAACTTTGTAAACTAATATTTTATTACATCTATGGCAAAGCTACGCCGCAAAACTAATACGCTTTAAAGTATTTCCCAAATTAAACAACTTTTTAACAGGAGAAAAAAAGAGCACTGACATTCGCATTATTGATTAATGGTGATGTAATGAACAAGTAAACAGTTTATTTTATATAGTTGTTTAGCCTGTGCACGTCTGAGTCTTTGAACGTGACTACAGTGGAAGCATTATTCACAGAATATACAAGTCTAAAATGGCTCTACAGCCTGTCACATACTAGCATGTCGTAAAGAGGATAAAATGTTATCGAATAATGAAGACAAATATTACAGCTCTTACGATGAAGTTATCGTTAGGGACAGTGAATGGGTTGGAAAGAAAAATAATCACAGAGTGCAGATTGATATATTTCAGTTACACAAGATCTGTCTACTTGTATGGAATAATTGAAGAGTAGATCTACAGTGTTAAAATACACATAAAATGCGTAACTAAAGCGGTTTTTACGCTAAGAAAAATTATTGTTGCAGGTACCATAATTATGTTAAAGGAACAACAATCATAATACTATAATAATATGTTCCATTGAAGAAACAATCTATTTCCATTGAAGAAGCAATCCATTCCATTGATTTTGATACCAACCTCAGTGTTTTCTATGAATATGCCACTTACAAGTATAATTTTCTTGTTCAGAGTAAGTTATCGGATAAGTTAAACCAACATTTATGTTTGCCTTTCATTTGCGACTGCGGTTTATCGAGGCCTTTTTGTTATAAGCAGTAATAGGCCTAAGCAAATGTGGAAAGTGTGTTTAACAGGAATATTTTTAAGCACCCAAGGGTTTTAAAAGTTATTTCTTTCATGTTCAATAAACACTTGATTTGTGTGTTTTTTATATAATGATTTTAAAATTTAATAGTCAACAGTATTCGAGAAAATGTGTTGATCCGAATTGCCCCACCTACTGATCCAATTTACCCCACCTTTTTCCAAAAGTGTTTGTTTTATGATTTCCTTCAAGTCTAATTATACTTTGAACACATGTAAATATATATTTTTGTTCAGAAGAACCATAGGTACGCATTGCAATTTCAGTATTATATTTAAAAAATCAGAACTTTTAGGACTAGCAAATCGATGTAATACTTGAAATGATCCAAGTAGCCCCGCCCTACCCTAAGAGAAATCGTAGCCAATTTCTGGAGATTCTACTGATGTAGAACAAATTAATTTTCTTGGGATAGTTAGAAATCTTGCTACCGGTCACCTACCTTTTATTACGATGAAAATGATGAGACAAAACATGCTAAAACGCTTGGCTGTTTGTGACGTTTTTATCCCGTTGTACATGGGCTACATAAACATTGCTGGAATAGTAAGTAATGGTAGATTTTAACCTAACAAAAGTGTGTTTGTAGAGGAGAATGAATGCTTCCAATGCATTCACTAGCTGTTCTGTCAACAATAAATTCTTCCCTCTTTAGTGACCGAAGTGCGTATATTTTTCTGAACGGGACACACCACTAAAAGTAATGTTACCAGTAGACCGCCTAATGTAATAATAATGCTTCGTTGCCAATATGTTTCTGAATTGTCGTTTTCGCTGTGAGCAGTGTTTATTGTAATGTGTCTAGACGCCAGCGTCCGCCCTGTGACTAGAGATAACAGAACACACCCTTGAACACGGTTCGACCTTACTAGCCCGTGGTTGGCTAGTTTTAGAAGCTCCACACACTATGGCGAGCTCGTTGTCTCTAAGAGTCACTTCTCAAGAAAGACAGAATCGCACTGCATCGAGTTAAAGATAGGCCCGGCGTATTTAGGTTCGTGTAGGCTCATTTATCTAAACGTGAAGACTTCTTTAACGTCTGACTGGCTAAATTGTTGGACCATTAAATAAATATAACACACTGAAACGTACGGACACAATACGTTTTCAGCAAGATGTTATTTAATTTGCAAACGTTTGTGACGTACTTGAATTGAAAATTTTTTTCGTATTCGAGATATTACTTTTATTTGCCTCGATGGGTTTGGACTGATCACTACTTTCTGACAACTTTAAGTCAAGAAAGGGACAGACGAAAATACGTAGGCTAATAATGGAGCACGCTGTTCCGTGATATTTGATAGTGCCACTGAAAGATTCATTGAAGATTGTTTATTGTTTTCAGCGAGCATACGTGTAATTTTTCTTATCTAAACTAACCCTTTGATTGCATTGTTATACCAAGAAATACACTAACACTTTACATATGCTAGTTTATTATAACTCATATTGTTTTCTGAACATTTAAATTAAACAAGGTGACCTTGTTGTAACTTTTACTTCCCATAACCTTGTTTTGTTTAACGTAGAAAGTAATATCGTTGAGTTTGGTAACGTACATCACTGACACATTACAAAATTATTTTCTCAGGATACGAATGTGTAATTGATTTACAAAAGAAATTAATGCAGTAGCCTAGGGCATTTGCTGATAATTTTCTATCTTGAAATAAATATTGTAATACAAATTGTAAAAACCAATATTTTACAGTATAATGTTATCCGAACATCACTAACCATATGCAGTAAAACGTTACCGCTGATCAGAGTTTAATAAAAATGTAAATATATTAAATTTATTGAAATGTAGCTGGAAATTGAATTGACAGACTTCAGAGAACATTCTTTCCTGTGTAATTTTGACATACTGTAATTTCGTTTCATGCCGAGCTACAGTATTGTCACGAATCGAGTAAAATCTATAGTAAAATGTCTTGCTGGGAGTGTACTCCACTTTAATGTTCTGTAACTGAAGCAAAGCGATACTCATTTTCAGCATGTATTGTTTGCTGCTATTCATGTTAAGTTGTGTTGCGATATATTCAAAGATACTTCAGCGACCAATATAGAAATTCGGTATTCGACAGAACAGTAGACTGTTAAAAACATAAAATTGTAAACATTTAGTACACGGCATTAACCTTAACATTTATTTAAATAATAGTCCCAACAAATGTGCATTCCTCGATAAACTTCTTCCGAAGCGGACTGTCCGCCTCCGTGGATGCTGGCGTAAGGAACGTGCATACGACTGTACATTATTGTGCGCAGGACAGGTAGTCCGTACCTCACCCCTTCCCCCTTTCACGTCCCACATCGCGCGGCAAGCGTTCTCTCTCTGTCTGGCCGTGTCCGTGGCCTCCGGCGCACGCGCGTTGCGGCCAGCCCGGCGGGAGAGGGGGAGCGTTCCGTCTCCCGTCTCTCTCTCCTAGTCGTAGGCCGCCATGTTGGCGTGCTCCAGGGCGCGCCGCCGCAGCGCCTCGATGCTCTGCCCCCGCCACCACCCCTCCTCCTGATGCTGCTGCTGTTGCTGCTGCTGCTGCTGGTGATGATGGTGATGGTTCTGTTGCTGCTCAGTTGAGGGCGTCGCTTCCGTCATGCCCGTAGAATACTGGATCTGGGGGTGAGAGGGGGACCCGGCGTTAGAAGAGGGCGTCTCGGGACCTGCGTCAGGGGAGGAGAGGAGAGGGAAGTCAATAAGACGCTTCAACATACCTACACAATCAGGGTAGAGGCCCTTTCACACGATCAAATTTTGTTTCAATTTTCTGTCACCTTTATTCTATTCAATTTATTGAATGTCGTGTGATGCCATGCTGACGTCATACCCGGACCATTTTGTCTTTCAATTTATTGAATGTCTTGAATTTCGACAAAGATTTTCGTTTTGAACATGTTTGAAATGAAATTTTCTTGAATCAAAATATTTAAAATAAAAAAAAAGAGACTTTTGTGGCATTACGAATTCAAGTAACATAATATTTGAGTTCTTTGTACGAATTAAACCATTTTAAAAACAAATATATGCATAGCTTCTTTAAAATAATACATACTAAAATAATGAAAAATTTGGTATTGGTTTAACCAAGTGTTTTTGTGCCGTGCACAATTAGCCTAGTAGATATTTGTAAAATGGCTACGTGATTTATTTAATGCATTATTTGTTTATAAATCATGTGATAACTTTTCAAATGATCCTTTCAATGTTTATTGAATCAAATTTCTTGAATCGTCGTGCCATTCAATACATTGAATTCAAGAAATTGAATTCAATGAATATTTGATTGTGTGAAATGGCCTTAAGGAGCAAACAAGGAAACGACAAAAATAATAATAAATGGGGGCGGAGGTATTTTGCCGTGGTCCGACAGTGTATCTACACTATACACGGCATTATAGCTGAGCCTGACCACACGACGTTTGTAACAATTGGTGTGCAGGAAGTTCTAAGCTCAAGGCTAGAGCAAGGCTAAGATATTCGAGCCTGTTTAAAGTGCTTAATAATACAGAGTTTGTAATAAGACCATTCTTCCCTTCGTACAAACTACATTTATAAATAAAATAACAATATGGCAGGAAAATTAATGCGATACACTGTAAACAACCATGGAAGGTAACTTGAGATAAAATTAGCACGGGAAGAAAACTGTGCAGTTGCAGTCTCTTACACTTTAAAAGCCATCGTCTTGTATCACTATGTCAATTTACTGTAGGCCTTTTGTATGTTTTTTTAAATATAATTTAGCTGATGTGTGATTTTTCAAGATGAGAAGCAGACAGTGCGATACATTTTTCAATTATAAATTCAAATTATCTGAGTCTGTACGTGACTTTGGATTGAACATTTTAATGGTTGAGTATTAACTTAGATTATATTAGGTTACAATTAACTTCAATGGGCGAATATTGACTTAGGACATATAAGGTTACAACAAATACTCAGGCAGGGAAGTTAAATTATTTCGTTTGTAATGCAAGTACATGAAATGGAAACCTGATATTTTCACGAAAACGCTTCACGACTCAGCAAAGCAGACATAATAGTGATACATTTAACTTTGAAATCAATGTAGTAAAAATAAGTACATAATGCGAGACTCCCTGCAAATCAACGTACAAAATTTTAATCGTTATTAATGTATCACAAGGCACACACAAACCAAGAGTAGGTACACATAGCCTAATTAACCAAATAACATGTTATTTAATTTAAATAGCACATTTCTGTCCAACTGTTACGCGAATATACCGTCCGATAAAATACTCAAAACTTAAGCATCACATTTTGTTATAAATAATAATTACTTGATTGACATGAAATCTTACTTACCCATTCTCAAAATTGCATTTTGAACATCAACTAATAATACCAAAAGTTAAAAAAATCAATCAGTTTCCATATTACAGAGTTTGTTATGTTAAATTTAATTTGAATATATAAAAAAGTAAACAAAAGCGAAAGGCGCATAACATTTTCTAAAAAATATCTGTAATATCTAGATTTGTATAGTAAATTAATTCTTCTTTATTAAATGCAGTGTTATCATTGTTCCGTTAGAATATAGCAGCAGTTATCAGGAACTTTGTTTGGGATTTACTGTCATTCATGGGTGAAACACACAAACTCGAAGTTTTATTTACTATTTTAAATTAACGATAAATTGGACGGAGGTATACCCACAAAGTAATTTATTTTGAGATAATACTACATAGATGGAAAATGTCCGTAATATAATCTAGAAAAACTGCAGGTCCTAATTTATATTATTAGAATAAAAATATGAGATCAGAAAAAGAGGTACATACAAAGTTAAGATACACAGAGTAAACTATGACCTTAGTAGTATGGTTTGGTATGTTCTGGAGCAGGGGTGGGGGTGTTAGGTGCCAGGTTCCCTGACCGTCATCTTTGATTACGTCATAGTGGGCATGAAAGGAGCCATCTTGGATTGCATCAAGGCGGCCATCTTGGTTTTGACCTTAACCTTGACCTTTTGTAATTTTCATTTGTGCAATTTTGATTTTTTTACAATTGTGA
>PNEQ01020728.1:40028-73923 GCA_003012365.1 Medauroidea extradentata | reverse complement strand
GCGGATATTCGCGTGTTATATTTGTGAGACTCGCTGTTCGGACACCACGAGAGGTGGTTGTGTCCGGAGCCGCGGGAATTCGCAGGGATCCACATATTGGTCTGCGAGACTCTTGTCGCAGGCACCACTAGAGGTGGTTGTGCCCTAGCGCGGGTATTCGCGTCGTCCGGGAATTAGTTGTGGAGACCCTAGTTGCAGCCGTCGAGAGAGGCGTGGGACTGACTAGCTAAACACGGGTTTCCGAATTATCCAGAAAATAAAGAAATTCCGTTATTATTATTTCGCAACTAGAACAGTGATTAAAATTAATGTGTATATATTCTATTCAAATAACTGAGGGAGGTTATAAAGTGGCGCGCCGCAACTTAGGGGCCTGATTGAATGCGGAATCGGTGCGCGTACACATAGAACTTTACGACCTGAGAGTAAGAGGACTCTGTGCTTTACACGAGTGAGGAATCCAGAAGCAATCGTGAGAGGACATCTACGGCAGTGCGTGGTGGTCTACACAGTCTACAGCAGCTTGCAGTATCTGGCGGCGAGGGTCGCTACTGGCTGCGATATATATTCTATATATATTATATATTCTATTCAAATAACCGAGGGAGGTTATAAGGTCATTACTTTTATTTTGTAAATTTAAAATATATCTCCATTTAAAGACTAGGTGTTTTAATGAGAAAATTGAAATTCTTCTCAGCGTGGCAGTAATATTTAATCAACGTCACGTACAATACTGTAAAGTTATAATAGAAATTGATCAGTTCGGAAGAAATGCAACACAGATTCTAATTTTAAACTCTGTAGCTCCAAGATTCGTAGAAAGAGGCTTGTGTCACGTCAGCAGTTAAGTCTTTACAGACGGAAACAGATGTTCTACGGTATTCAGGAACCGTCCCAGCATTCGCCTGCAGTGATTTCGGAAGTGCGTGGAAACCGGAAATCAGGATGACCTGATCAAGAGCGGAACCCGCGTCCTTCGAATGCGATTCTACTGTACTTCTTGCGACTCTGCCGCTTCACTCGATAGTTAAGTCATGAAGAGATCTGAAAGATAATAGAGGACAACCGGACTTTAAAAGTACGGTAATCAGATGGAACGCATTGAAATTTAAAGACGTAAACCGTACATTTTGTATTAAGGCCTGTATAAAAAACATTTGCATTTGTTAAACACTTCTTGTCGATCTTACTCAAATTCAGTCACTTTGACATTTTCTAGTTGAAATTTTTCGGAAATCATAACAGTCAGTATGATGTAAGGACGGCATAGCAGGCACTTTCATATATTACCAACAGTACTCATAAAACACAAGATTTATGCAGACATAAGCAGATATGCAAAAAAATTATATTTGCACACACTGATCCGCAAATGATAAATGGTAAGAAAAGGTATAATTTACTTTGACCTATTTCTGTAGTTTACGCGAGGATACTAACTGGAATGTAAGCACAACTTTAGCTACAAAATCAACATTAATAGCAGTAATTTTTATAATTCAACTCTGGGAGAGACTACTATAGAGTTTCAGGAGTCACAGTAATAAAATAACAGCATCTATTTGACGAATCATGAACGGATTTTAGCATAAACGTTTAAATTATAGTTACAAATTTTAACACAAACTCAAATCACAGATTAAAAATTATAATACAAAGGCTTGCCTGTTAGAATTCTGTTACTATTTATTTTTTGAAATCTTGGTTATTATTTATCGAAAATTATTGTTTGACAGAAAACTGTTATGTGCAAAAAATCTCGTTTTAATGATACCTATTGAGATAAAATAAATATTCAGTGTAAAACTACTAGAAGTAGTAAAACAATAAAATACCAAACAAAAATGAAAGTGAATTTTTCCAACAGATTTGTTTTACTGTTTGTGTACATTTTGACGTGTCTTCTACATGAAGTCTTAAATAAAATTTAACTTATGTAACAATACTAAAATATGTCATTGGTTTGCATCTCATTTGTGACTTTATTGACAAATTATTAAGAAAGCAGTTTGCGGTATTAACTTAAACGTACTCCACACAAATTTGAGTGTTATATTCTAAACAAGAACTAGAAAATTTTCACAGACTTTCAAGTTGTTTATCACAGTTTCCGGATGCAGCAGTTCCATCTAACGAAATCAGTGAAAAACCACAGGAAAATCATTGAAAATGTGTTTATTAACTTTTAGAATTTTGACATTATACGTAGGAATGAGCAAACATTCACAAGTTTACCAGTGGTTTTTCACATATTTGAATAGTTGAAAGTGCTACATCCGGAATCTGTGAACATCACTGCCAAATCTGTGAATATTCACAATTTGATACACAGTGTAAAATAATATAAAAATAAGACGACACGTTAATTATGTTTCATAGTTTCTTTGTTAGTTGTATTATTTTCCACGCAAGGGTAATTATCTACTACGCTTCTCGTATGTCGCCGGGAAACTCTTTGATGTCACAAATACAACGAACTCTAAATTCCAGGGATCGCTCGTTTCAGTGTTCGATCGTGAACCATGAATGGGATGGGAAAACAAAGCCGAGAAGAAGAGAGACGTGGGAAACCCTGCAAATGCTCCTAGAGAACCAACAATAACCACCGCTGCATGCAGTCTTTTTTTTCAGGCTGAGTTCCTCGGATCGTTGAACCTGATATCGACAAGGGGAGACATTATAAGTGAGAAGTCGTACTTCAGCCTTGCTGATATACGATATCCTGTTAAAGGGAGCAGAAATGCTCGGCTAGCAAAGTAAGCTCCACCAATCACATCTGTATTTCAAGCTGTATTATTTGCTATCGCCTTCCTATATAACTTGCATAGTAAAAGGCTTTGTGTGCTTTGAACAATAATTCCACTCGCAGCTAGCTATCAATTATATTTTGTAACACTACAGGTAAACATTGTATGTTTTAAAAACACATAAATATATTTTGTTTTTAAGGCCCTACACTAGGAGTGGATGTTTTTGATGAATATCGTGAACATGAATAATTATAGCACTATGTGGGTTCCAGAAAACCATCAAAGAAAACTAGTAAGATTGGCTGTTGCAAAAAATATGTACAGGACTGGCTATTATTGCCCGCGACTTTGTTTGCGTGGTTTTTAATTTAATGCTTCTTTGAGTCGTGCTAAAGTCCAGTCTTAGTACTCCTAATTATCTTAGGTAATTCATAAGGATATGTCGGCCTATTTCTACTTTCAAAACTTTTACGAAAATTAAACTTTCCAAAAAATTAATTAGAGTTTTCCGCAAAATTTTTTCGGCTCTTCAAATTCCGTATAATTAATAACATTAATACCGATAATGTTATTAAAAGTGAAAAAAAATGTATACATTATTATGTAAAAAAAATTTTGTACTAATTTTATTTTATTTCTTTTTAAATTCTAAATGGAGCAAAATTATGTTTACAATCATTAATAACCATTTTAGGATAATTTTGTGAAAGAAATGTTTATAAATTCGTTGGGTACCTTGTTCTGCTCTCTGCCATGGTTTTCCACCACCTTCTCCAATAAATCGATTATTTTGTAAAAAAAAAAAAAAAAACCTTCGCGGGCTCACCACAACTCACCTAAATTAATCGCATTCGGATGAATGGCATAGAAACACATACGTTACGAACAGACAGACAAACTAACATTCATTCTGTATAAGGATATAAGGAAATTATGAGCGCAAACTTTGGAATTCCTCTTTCATAAGTAATAATACATTATATTAGGGCACTTTCTAAACAAGTGAATATTAAGGAAGGTAAGAGGCCCTGGAATTCAAGTTTAAAAACTGTATTTTGGTGTAATACATGAAAAAGGGCCTGGAGTTAAACTGTGATTCTGTGAACAATGTTTAGTGAAGTTGATATCTTTAACCTGTAATGAAATAACCCTTCATGAAAAAATAGGTGTGGCTACAATCATATCGTAAAAAATTGTTGTCAGATTTTGTGAACATTTCATATTATCGGTTTGAGCAATACATCATAAGTAACTAAAAACAAGCAGCTGGAAATGACAATGTATATGCACACTACTCTTGCTGTGAAAGTAATACAGCAGTTGGTAGTCCGTGACAAAAACGAGAGCCCCTGCACGTAGGAGAGATGGAGCTGGACTGACGTTAGAGAATTCCTGGGGAAACCGGTTTAAGTAACAGTCTTTTACTAGTAACCTAGACAGTGAATTCGTCATATGCGCAAACATTAACACCGTGTTATAACGTTAAAAAATCGGGTCTCCCGAATACCTTCCAGTATCGCTGGTTTCTGTCATGCACAATATGTAGGCAAAAAAGACTACTTTCGACAAAGGAATTAGTTTGTGAATAAGTCGTGCGCTCGAAAACATTCAGCCTGTGATGCACTTATTTAAAAGAACGCCGCAAAATCCAACCAACTAAACAAATATAAATCTATAAATCTTAAGGGTGACTTTTTAAATTTGGCAACCACTCTGATTTGTCATAAATTACCCATTTCGTGGATTTTCGAAGAGAAAAATTAATGGGTTTTATGAACACTATAACAATTTGGTATATTCTGAATGAAGAGAGAATTATTTTGAAGATTTTTTTCCCTCCCTCGTGTCATATATACTATAGCAGGCAGTTAAGTTGGCCTCTGAGCTTCCTAGTGCTGTTATCAGGACGGGAGGGCGAAGAGAAACTGATATCCTACTGTCCGGGGCCACCTGCCAGGTTGACACTAGCAGGGCGGAAAACATTCGGCGCGTTCCGTCATACACTATGTAAGTGTAACATATTTGTAAGTTGCAGCAGTTGTGCTCGGGAGTACGTATATGCCTTTTAAGATATGCGAAAACTATTATATAAAGCTGCTACGTATTACTTCCGTCTCTGTCCATAAAAATACGCAAGGTTTCAAAAAAAAAATTCAGTTAACGAAAATTAATGGAAATGTTATTGTATTAGGCAAACCTGAAAATAAAATATATTTATCTTACTAGACAATAATTGTCAGAGAATAAAAGTCAGACTAACTGATAATATCACTACGCCTACAGTATCTGCTACGACACACATTGAGATATTTTCTTAATTCTACATGAAAGGGCACTGTAAAAAAATGTAGAATGTGTGTGTTCGTAATAATTCTTGGCTATTGGAAACGTATGCGGCACGCAATACCACACATAACATTACAAGTAAAAAAAAAAAATTAAAAACAAGCCTTTTTTTAAATAGAAAGTTGTAAACTAAAAATTAGTTACAGGTATACTCCACGTTCAGAATAACCCCTCTCTTGGTAATTCGTCATAATATAGGCCTACGTAGATAGAAAAGTATAAAATAGAATATTATATTTTCAAAATATATATACATATATACTGTATATATATATATATTTAAAAAAAAATATATATATACACACACATTCATACAGACATACATACATAAATGTTTAAGATTGAGGCGCTAGCCATTATTTACGTTACTAATTTCAATTATCAATTATTTACGTTACTAATTTCAATTAAGCCACAAAACTATACAAAACAAAAATATAGTGCCTAAAGCATATATGTGTATATATATATTGAAAAAATATACATATTTATCGAAAATATCTTTATTTATATCCGGCCCTAGAACTTAGCTTTCTACGTATGCATTGAGACGAATTACCTAATATATACTTATTAAATACCGGTACATATATGACAAATGTAACTTAAATTTATTTTTTATTTTTTTTGTTCAGTATTTTTAAACAAACTTATTTTTTATTTAATATTTTTTTGTCTTTTTAGTCTCGAATCTCTAGAATTTATTTATTGGTTTGTCGGACTACTATATACAAGTCATTGCAATTTAAATAAGAGAAATCATTTTTCGTTTTAGTTCTCGTGATTTTAATAATAAAATTATATAACGTGTAATGTAACGCATCATAATGTATTATCGACGAACTTACAAAAGTATGCCAAATTTAAGCCCAATCAGATACCAACAAACGGTCGAAAAATGGTTTGCAAATTCTGAAACGGTCAACTTACATACGAACATTGCAAGTTACATAAAAGCTTGTAATAATAAAAACACATAGTTTAAACTACTTGACACAAATCAATTAGATATATTTTGTCAACTATACATTCAAAACGCATAGATGAACACATAAAAAAAAAGTAAATGCAGTGTATTATTAGAGAATGAATTTTTTTCTTTTCTAAAAAATAAATAATAAAATCAAAATATCACAAATAACAAAATTTTAACAGTGGCAAAATGTTATTTCGAACTCTACAAGAACTAATATTTTTTTATTTCACGTTAACGGGGTGTTTTTGACGTAACATTGTAAAATTAACTTAAAAAATCAAAATAATTTAGAATTGAAACATTACTGTTTTCATAGACTAAGATTCTTATCATAGCGTTTCATAGCGCAACATTTGGCCAAATTTAAAAATTTGTAATAATTACAAATTTATTGAACCCTTACGACAGTTTTAAAACCGGGTTTTTAACTATCTAAAATACTGCGAAAAAAGCTAACAAAACGCACGTGATGGATATTTAATGAATTTGATCTTAGAAGAAGAAATGCTATCATAATTATAGTTGAAGTTATTACAGACTTTATGTAAGTTACTACATAATTAAAAAATAAGGATGTGTTCTCCCACTGTAAGGTTTTTGCTTAGCGTTGAGTTTGGTAGCACGCGCAAATAAGTAGGTAAATGAAATAAATAAATAAAACGTTCTTGCCAACCAGGTTATGTCAGCTACTAACAAAGGATTTTCTTGATGTCAATCTAAATATAGAAAAATTTATTGTTAGGCTTTATCTCTTTTATTCAGCAATGGTGCGACATATGATAACGTTATTAAAGGAATAAATTACACATTCCTCCTAAAAAACAGAACACCGAAGTTCTTAACTACATAAGAAGCTGCGGCGATCGCGCGCTTACACACCTAGGCGATCCGAGTTCTATTCCTGGTGTTTGACGTCCGGATTCACGCATGTAGGATCGTGCCGGACGATGTCGCAGTTCGGCGGATTTTTTTTTTTCTCGGGGATCTTCAATTTTCCCCACCCTTGTATTCCGACACTTCTCGATACTCATCTCATTCAACCTCATAGACTCTGAATGTCTTTGATGATAATATCCTTCAGTACCGTAATAAACGAAGTAACAGTTTATTAAATACTTTAAGTTGACATTTCCGGTATGTGTTTTTTCCTGGAGTGGTTAGTGGCTAATGTGGTCGTTCTTTGCTGACTTGACGAATCCTGACTAGAGCTCTTACTCTCACATCCGTGTACTTTGCTGCTCTTGCTGTTGCTCTCTTAGAGGCTCAAACATTTACTTGTCGTTTCTTCATCACAACACTGAATAACGGTTTTTATTATTTCCCGCTCTCTGCTATACATCTCCTTCCCGCACCCTGCAGGCTACCACCTTCACCTTACATTTTCCGGTATACACTGAGGGTCGATATTTTCCTAACAGCTACTACACGGCTGTCGACACTGTGTCATCTTATCTCCTCTTCTTCCCCTGTCCCGCTTTCCCCGCACCACCGCGCTGTGAGAAGCCCAAGATAACTGCCCACTATAGTATATATAATGTTTACAAAATTACTGAATTTTCCTCTTCGGAAAGAAAACAATTAATTGATTTTAATGTGCTGCGAAATGGATTCACTTCCTGAGAGCAAGGATAACGGAAATTCCAATAGCTTGGCAGACGTAGCATACATACCAGGCATAGAGATATTGTCACAGCAACGGTTGTGCGCATTTTTCTTGTAAACGGTGCATTATAGGTGTTTGCAATAAGAAGACTTTTACGTTATTGACGATGTACTTCTTAAAAGGCAACATTCAGTGTTATAAAAACCTGGCGGTTAAGCAATTTTAAGCAACATAAGTATGGTCGACCGTATTATTTCCACGAAGGAAATGTTTGAAGGGTCATTTCTTTACAGGATAAAGATCTCAATTACACTTAACGTTTCCGACAGAATCGTTATTTAAAATTCAATTTTTGTTTTTGTATTGTGTCAACATACTATTATAAAACACTATTTCCAACTACTCATACTACGCTTGTCCTTGAAAGTGTCCCATATATTTTCGACTTACATTATCATGAAGAATCTCCTCCCGAAGATTGAACCGTTAAGTTTCACAGCCTGTATAATTACTTACATAACAAACTCTACAAGGAATCATGCCAGATAAAACACAAATCAACAAAGCGAATAGCCAGCCAAAATTTACCAGGACACCAAGAAACTCAAGACAACACATTTACAAATCCACAAACTCTTACTGAGATGAAGTCCACAGTACACTCGAGATTGGATTATAAACTGTTACGTTGAAGATTCTAAACAATACGAAACAACGACCCCATCATTCACAGACAAATTTATTTAATTTCCAGTGCATGATATTATTTTCGGTTAAAACTTTTTAAAACGTCGATTTGTAAGGGTGGATATCTCCCTTACGTGTTACTGTACGACTTTGATCGTATGTAATATTCTCTGCCCCATTTTGAATAGAGAATCAGCTCATGGCCTTTGTACCTGTTGAGACTGTATAGTGAACTTACTGAAGTGTGGATAATGTTGTTCACAGTGATAGTCCACCATAACCTGTGAACTGAGCACATCAACACACATGTACGTATGTTCTCCTGGCACTCGCAGGCATTTTTAACCAAAACTACCACATCTAGACAGTTGTAATAAGAGGACAATTTTTGTTATAAACCTCACATAACTTAAAAACATCTTCAAGTGTTCATCCCGACGGTAAGAAATATGCATCCAATTAGGGGGTGGCCACTCCTGTTATTTTAGTAATGGTTGAAGGTATCAACCAGCATTTCATGTGTGTTTGAATACCCTATTTACTTAAATAAATATTAAGAGTACTGTTGTTTTAGATAATTCAGTTTTCTATATTTTAATCAAATACGGTTTTAAAACTCGATATTAAAAGGCACATTACTCCATAAAGACTACAGCAAGGAACTAGGTGATCTTTATATTTCCTTCTTTACTTTTCAGGAGGAATCACATCACTGCATCTGTACCTGTTGGTCAGGAATCCATTTTATATAAAGGTGTCAATTAATTCGCAGATACGAACTGCACCACGTGAATAAGTGATCAAGAATAAGCAGGAAATACTTTTTGGTAAAAATATGCTTGGCATTCAGATTACGAGCTAGGTCCAAAATATCAGTGAGCAGGAATGTACCATGTATATTTTCTCGTAAACAAAAGACCTAGCGACTTTTTACCAACGAGTATTTTCCTCTTAGATTTTTGTTTTGTACAGCCCGTATCCGTGAATTTCCTGATTCCTGTGTGTATGTGTACGCTTGTGTGCTTACAGCAAACGTCAACTGCACTGTACTTAAAATCCGCCCCTCCAACTAACAGCAACGAAACTGGCATTTCTGGTATTTTATTCCAATTAATTGGACTTATAACTATTCACAAATATATATTTTAAATGAGTTACATAATCGCCTATATTATATGAACATAGGATGCTGTACGTACAGCCAATATTCAGAAAGATGGAAATTATTCTGATAATCGGAAATTTTCTAAATGTTATGGTTAATGCGATGATATTACTTGACCATTCAGGCTCGCATGCAACTTTACACAAATGTAATTAAAATATCACGCGGTCCACCATCCTGACCCAACAGAAATTATTGTGCGTGCACGAATATTTCAACTACTGTTTAATGGCCACAAACAATTTACGCATGAATTTCAAATCATAAATTTACGGAAGGAAATGAATGCCCGCATAATAGGCACATTTAGAGTACAATTTTGTCTGTTTTATTACTCCGCTATCATTGGGCATCACTAAATCCTGCACATATTTTTTTTTTTCATCATATCTCTACAAGGCAGTGTTGCGTATACAAAACAATGCGATGGTTTATTTGTGTGTTAAACTCCATAATTATCCCCTGACGCACGCTTCTCAGTAATACAAAAATATATCTGACTGTGGGTGTTGAAAATCCAGATCACACCTCCTCTATTCATTATTCACTCTTTTTTTCTCGTTGTGTGATAAAATAAAGTTATACGATGAATCTATGCCGCTACCAACGTTTTAAATCCCTTCTCTGAAATATTCGCTACGTCGTAATATACATGGTCATGAGTTTAACAAGTATAAACGTGTCATGTGACACAAAACAGTTTATACACACATTCACGCGTATACTGTAACGTAAAATCATGTTTCAATATGTACGGAATAACAAGAAATAAATGTAAACACCTGACTTTTAATACATAGTAAACCATGACAATTCTAATTTAGTTTTTAAAAATGTAATATATTGACATACAGCAATACTGAAAATGATTTATGGCGTGCGCATGACTTGACAAACGTGACAATAGTGAGAGTAAAAAATTATACTGTGTACATATTTCATTTTGGAATTGCACTACCTATGTCATAACAGGTCCGGATTTCAAACACACAATATTGAAAATTAGTTATTTCTAAATTCGCCTAAGTCAGATATGGTTCGGATTTTGTTACCCTTAAGAACGTGACTACGTGTGTGTGTTTGTGTATATACACATTTATTATATATTATATAAATTATATATAACATTTATTATATATTGTGTATAGACACAGCTATTTTTTTAAGTTTTTAAAAATTTGTTAGAAACGTGCGAATTCTATCGTGAATGTTAAGACGAATGTTGGTAAACAATGTACTACCGTACCTTAAACAAGAACACTTGCCTTGTGTTTTAAAACACATGTGTATGTACATGTGTTTACATTATTTTTAACTGTTCAATGCTACACAAACAAGTTTTGTCAACGAAATTTTTCATGCCGCATTAATGCACTCGAAATATGAAGATAAAAACGCAAGAAGGAAGGAAATGACGAAACTGATAAAAAATTTGAGAATATTCTTAGTTTGTTTTCAGTATTACGAACCTTGCTGAAGCATTATTTACACGATGGAAGATTTAATGTTGCACGAAATTTTTCACCTGAACTCTCATGCTAAAATATCAAAACTATGCTGTTAAAAAACCTTTCAGACACATATCTTGCAGAAGGTTCTCGAATTGCGAGGTACTCGTTATTACTTCGGCCAATATTCAATAGCCTATAATCTAGCAGGATTATTCACATCTAATCTTCAGTCTAATCCACGCAAAAAAATTATTTACCTCATTTTCTGAATACATGTGGTATTTTAATCATGATATTATACTATGAATAACGTATTTGAATGTTTCTTGCAATGGGGCAGAATAACGTATTATTGTGGACACGCCATTTCAATAATATGTCGTCCCAAACATTTTAGAATGAGTCTTCACCTGAAGACGGGAGCAGATGTCAGCTCCCGAAACGTCGAGTAAAGTTGGTCTTTAGAAATCTACTGTGTTCTTTTGTATCTTCATCGTTGTGTCGTCTAGTCTGTTGTCTGTGACATCGTCGTTGTTATCCCGTCTTGTGTCCAACACTGTCTTTCGTCCCAGTATTGTCTGTGCTGTCTTAATTTTTTTGTTGACTAACTCCTATAGGATCCTTCATGTCCTGTTGTTTTGCTTTATGGGCGTGTTGATTACAGCCAAACTTTTGTTTTCTAATTTTTGCGTTTTTCGTTCGTGCTGTTTTTTCTTAGTGTCACAATAAGATTTCTGGGACGACACAATATTGAAACGGCGTGTGTCCACAATAGTACAGTAAGCTACTATGAATAAAAAAAGAAGTGTTTGTGACTGCTATATGACTCGCCAAATTCCTCTTCTTACAACTAAATAATTAAAACTCACTTTCACCTCTATGACCAGCATACAGGTGGTCACGTGCCTAGCGCAGAACAAGCAACGGAATCCTGCATTCCGTACGAGCTGTCGCCGGTACTTCGCCCTTAAATATATGAAAAAGTCTCACATGAAATTTAGTTTGAGATAACCATTTCGCATAAGGTTTGCATGCACCTGTCTTGCGTTGTGCAACATAAACTTTAATATACTCGACGGCGCTTTACTTAAATCATATTAAATTTCTGTTTACTTAAGTATAAAATTGACGACAACAAAGTCACCGACACGACAGTGTCTTGTGATCTGTATCTCCTCTATAGTCTTATCTGGTTTACATCATACTTCTACCAAATACGACTAATTTTAGGGTCTAGAACAGTAAGGTCTACAGAGCTTTCAATGGCAGAAATAGTCGCGAAACAGTAAATTATAGATTAAAATCCTACTGCTGCAGGAAAACGCGAAACCGTTATTACTCTAGAAAATAAAACCTGTTTAATTTTACACATAATTTATTTGTATAAAATGAATAACTTATTAGTATATATATGTATTTAAACACACTTACTGCTTAATGGTTGCTAGAAAACTTGGAAGCGTTACATAACATTCACTAGACTACATTTAGTTACCAGAATATTGACTGCAGTTAATTTATCCACAGTCATTCAGCTTAAGACATAGACATATTATCATAAGTAGTAAGTTTCGTTTGCGTTAAAGAATGTGTATCAGTCTAAATTTTTGTATTAATACTTTGAAACATTACTTAAATTCATAAGAATTATTTTTAACTTAAGCTAGATTAAGACACTCTCTTTTTCCAGGTCACTAGCTATACGATAAATATTTTCCGCAACCGTACTTTTATTGTTATTTTGCACTGCAAGTCCTGTGTTATGTGGCATGAACATTAATTCGTCTCATAAATTGTCCGAGAAATTTCTGCTAGAAAACGGAAAACAGATGCAACACCTGATGGTAACATTTGTTGGGTATTTTTTCCTTATGGTGCGGTAACCTTTATTATAATCTGTACCAGGGCATCACGAACCACATTTACTGCTTCATATTTTGAATGTGCTCGTATGCATATTAGATAACAGACCACATAACACTGAAACGAATTTAGCAGTAGCAAAGAGCCGACCATAAAAGTGAGAATACGTATTTGGTATGGGGAGCTTAATTCGGTGGAATCTTTATACATCGCCAAAGAAGCTTATTCTGTATTATGTTAAACATGGAACAAAATTAGTACCAAAATATTTCTAAATGTTCACAGTTTCATGCCGGCTATTTATTAAAGTTTCAGAACAATTAAGACTTGTTCAGTATATATTTTTTGTTAGTGTTTAAATATTTCCAACGATCTTCTAACTTAAGCTTAAGTGTTAGTCTTAGTTGTTTGTTACTAATAAACACACTGTCGGTTGTGTGCTATTAAGGTACAGCGATATTGCAAAAGTTACGTCACAATTTTGAAAGCGAATAGATGCACTGATTGCATTCTATAGCTTTTAGTACACAGAAAAAAATATTTTGTTGCAATTACAACATATTTTGTCGGTATTTACCTTGCAAAATTTATATTGTGTTCACCACAAAACCTTTTTATTTGACACCACTAAAATACCGCGACCATCACAAAAGTATTTCGGGGTTACTGCAAAATAATTGTGCAGGGGAAGACTTGCTGCAAAATTTCTCCTTCAGTGACCATTTTGAATTTTATAACAGATAATTTTTGTTGGTATTATTTAAGTAATGCACGTAAGTAAAATAAATGTCACAAAGAGTTAAGTAAATTTAAAAATTATGATTTACTTCAGGTTTATCATATTTTACGGTACTTCCTGTATCCTACGATGGCGATAAAGGTTAATCTAACAGATTTACTGTGAAGGTTCACTTTTCTACTTAGCTTCGCAGGTTATCCAGGCGCCACTTATTTATCTTTGCATTTTATACAACGTTATCAAAAATAACTGTTTTAATAAAAAAACCAAGGAAGAGAAAGGGTTTATATTAATTGTATTCTGTTTCTTGTACTGAATTGAGTCCGGCCTATTCTTTGTACTTTCTTATCTAACACGAGTACTGTATAATTATGAAGTTGCAACTGGTAGAACGGCTTAAATCATGAAAATTTGTGAATGTTATAAACATCAAGCGGGATTGCAGGAAGTATGTAAGCTTTTGCTGATCAATATAAAACAAGCATTTAGCTACTATCTCTTCATATTAAAATCTATTTTTTTTGTCTGAACTTGCGGTAAACCGAAATACATATGTAGATTTTGAAACAACGTTCACAATTATTTTTAAATCAGAGAACCGTGAAAATACGTATTGTTTTTGTGAACATACGAGCACGAAAATAGCGGCATAAACTTAAAAGTCACTATGGTATAATCATAATATTTTAAACGTACAGATACCTTTTTTAATCTGAGAGAGCCATCACATTCACATGGCAAAAATAATCATTTCGAAACATGTCGAGAATCCTTTGTATTGTATAGTAACAAATTAGACTTTTGTTTCGAGTTTTAACGTGAAAGAGCTTAGCTTTCGGCAGTACCTCGGGACGTAGTGAGTGGCGATGAAAATAAGCCAAGAGTTCATCTGTATTAACGTGTTCTGAATTTGTCCTCCTATTGAAAAACATATTATTCGCAAAACATCTATTATTAAAAGAATGTATTCAAAACATTTATGGCGGTGTTATTCGAATTAAGATCTAGAGTTGTTAAAAAATATATAGCAGGAATATACCCATATAAAGCCAGATTACGTTATTTCTAAGAAGGGAAATGAATGGCCCAGCAAACTAAATAATACTACAAAAATAATTCTCTAAGAGCAGGGTGCACTCGTTTCAGCATTATAACCCTATTCTGCTGAAACTACTAAGGAATTTCAATTTTAGAAAAGCATTTTCACACAGGCGGCACAAATAGTGATTTCATTTGGGTACTTAGAATCAAAACTATATAAAATAATCCAAACTACACCTGAAGTTAAAATAAATACTAGAATATACGGCTGCTATATTAATTTTATGAATTTTTTTATCTTAAGTTTCTTTTTGGAAAAATTAAAAAAAAAACTTTTGGCGAATATGAAAGAGCAAGAAAACACACTAATTGAACCCATCCTGACATAGTAAACAAAGGCTATAATGTCACACGAAGTTAAATTATTTATAAACATTGTTGTAAATTAAAAATCCAGTTTTTGTTTTAACCAAATTCACAAGAAATCTTTGAATTTTGAAAAGTAGCAAACAATATACTATGGAAACGTATATGCTTCAAAGTACTTGACCATGTTTCGTTCTTTTTAAACGGCTTAATACGACATAAATATATATGTGGTATTTCTTAGTGTTCTTTAGTTTTAGTAGAACAGACATAAAGGATATCTTAAGAACAATTTGGAACAAGTAAATATTGTCATGACTAATTTTTATAATTGAATGATGTGACTTTTTTTTTTCGTATTATCAGGAAACGTTAAAAAGAGTAACTTTAACTTTCACTGCCCTAACTATGGAGTGTATTCATATGCTTACATGTACTAATATAAATCTTGATATCCCTATCTTATAAATGTGGCATGCAATAATTTTTAGCCGGCACTTTCACGTACATTAGAGCCAGTCAAGAAGGCCTATGCCTTGCGATTCCACCTACACTTGAATGTGGGGAATCAACGAATCTTTCAAGACTGATATAGACGCTACGTTGTTCTTCGTGGGCAGGTACTACCAACTCTGTAAGAAATTAGCGAGCTCAGTGCAGTGATGCTAAATGCGGGCAGGTTATCAGTCATCACTGATACTCAGCCGCTGCACCCTGTCGATTTTCATTTCGGTGTCCGAATATAAATATGATGGTTGTACTCTCTACGCGCGTAAACTTTCTTGACATTGCTCCACAACCCATCGTATTAACACATAACAAAGACTGTACACACTATCAGTCAGTTTACAGTAATACAAGGCATATTTTGAGCAATTTGCGTGAAACGTTCAATATGAATGTGTCAATCGCATCAATCGCAAGAAACATTTAGTAATAACAATTTGCGTTATTATAACAATTAAGTCAGTGTAACTCTGAGAAGAGGTTTCAATAGTTTGGCGCGCATAGTTTTTTTGTTATCAATGATCTTCTTAGTTGTCAAAGGATATACGTTGAGTTGAGGGTCATTCTTTATTTAAGTAGGCCTGCTAGTTATCTGGTCGGTCGGTTTCTTTATTATCACGTGAAGATATACAGAATGTTCACAAAAAAACACCGACAAACTTCGGCAGGTGAATCCTTGTGAAAAATAAAGCAGGAAATATACAAGACACTTTATACGTAACCATAATATTTAATGAGTAATTCGCCTTTGAAAATCAAACTTTAAAACTTTAATTTCCCCACAAATCGAACACTGACGAACGTAATCTGACAAAACTAAGGATATTACTTGACGACAATAGGGTCGACATACCAAAAATAAACGCCAGATGATACCTGCAACCTTTAAGAAAATAAAAGAGGTGGCCACCCTTAAATTGCTGACAACTTTTTTAATATCAGGATAATCTGACATTTAAAAGTGAATTATTAGGTAATATAACCTAAGTAATAAAAACTGTCCTCTTCTAGCGACTGTCTAGTGTGCATAGTTTTCGTGCAAAATGCGCGTGAAGTTTGGGCGTGGTGATACAGAGCCTAGTGCGTAGGCAACACTGCGTACATGAGATCTATCCTGCCACGTCGCCGCCCGCACAGACGATGGTGTACCATAACCTTCATCACACGCCTGCATATGTTTGAGACACTAACTAGTTTGTGGTTCGTAGACATTTAATAATCTTAAATGCAAATCCTAAAACTTAAACAGTAAAAATTAAGGCAATTAGAATTTTTAAAATTAAGTTTTTAATATATTTACGCCTGCTATAACGTTATTTTTCTTTCTGAAGGCAGTATTAGTATTGGTATCGGCAATATCGGACAGTGCCTGAAAATCATATCAGCTCCCTTACACTTTACAGTACTGCCAGAATCACACGAACTGTTTAAACGTCTAACTTCTTGCACTGCACCGACGAGATATTTATTTCAATTGCACACATATATTTTCTTTTTCAAAACACACACAAATTCAGTCAGGAACCTTTTGTTGGTTTACAATTATGTGATCTATTTAAGGTACGGCACATTATATTTATAGTGAACGTCCAACATCGCCTGTGGCCTCATGTACGCAGAGTTGCCTACGTACTAGGCTCTATATCATCATGCCCAAACTTCATGAGCGTTTTGCACGAAAACTATGCGTCGTAAACAGTCGCTACAAGGGGGTCTTTTTTTATTACTAAAATTGCATTAGCCAATAATTCTCATTTAAATGTAAGATTATCTTGACGTTAAAAAAGTTGTCAGCAACTAAAAGAGGCCATCCCTTTTATTTTTGTACGGGGTTGAAGATATCAAATGGTGTTTACTGTTTGTTTGTCGACCCTATTGTAATGAAGTAATATCCTTAGTTTTGTCAGTTTGCGTCAATCAGTGTTCGATTTGTGGAGAAATTAAAGTTTTAAAATTTGATTTTCAAAGGTGAATTACTCCCTTTATATCACGGTTACGTACAAAGTGTCTTGTATATTTACTGCTTTACTTTTCACAAGGAATCACCTGCCGAAGTTTGTCGGTGTTTTTTGTGAACATCTTATACATACGCCACTCGTATTTTCAAAAGCGTAGTTTGATCTTATATCCAAGATAAATCTGGTTCGACTTCCGGTGGGGTCACTCCTAATTTTCGAGTGAAAATTTTATTTGTGGATGTTGTCTTTTGCAGGCTGGTTTTCTCGCACATCTTCCGTATCCACCATACTTTCATTCCGTCCTCATGTCTTCTTAATATCACTAAAGATGATGGTTTGTCGCGGGAAAACTTGACTGTTTGCTTGCTAGCTTTCAACGTACGTTCAGCTTATCAAAATACTACTGGATTTCGCTGGTACGTGGAACTGTCATCCTATTTGACAGAGCCAGAAAGAATCCCGCTAATATGTTATGTCAGTTGTTGGTCTGCAGGCAGCAAAGTTGTGACAGACGTGTATCACCCAAGCATACACGCTGCAAGAAACTGCAGGGTTTTTAAGGCTATCTTGACACAAGTAGTGTTCGCGATATACCATCATCTCTACATATCAACTTCGTCAGTACTCAGCACCCTGCTGACAAACACTTCTTCGCTGCCCCATACTTACTTCATATTAAACTTGCTAGCGCTCAGGACCTCACTGTTAACCGCTGACCTAAATTTCTTTACTTTACCCTGTTCTGTTCACCACGAACCATCCACACCTCTTAATATTCTTTGTCCTTCAGTAAGACTGTTCGTGACTGTCGGTAGATCTACTACCTTTCGAACAGTTAATACATTCAAGGTTTTCGTCTCATCATTATAATTAAAAAATAACATTAATGTTAATGCCAGTTTACTACTTTGGCAAGAATTTTATCGTGTGGTGTATGGACAATCCAGGTGGTTACATACACGCGATTTCGTCTCTACTACTCTATTACCTGTGGTAACAGCTTGCATCAGCCGAGCTGAGCGTAGCATTTAAGTACAAAAGCTATAGAATGTACGACACATGTCTAAAGATCTACCCATAAGAATGAAATAAATGACGTTACAAATGTTTGGAGGGAATCCTCTTCTTTAAAAGAAGGATACTGCGAATCTAAATGACCATATACTCACATTTAGTGTAACAAAACGTGTCGTGTGAACATTAGTCCCAAAAAGGAACCCTTTATGCATTACATTTTCAGTACATTATGTCCATTGCATAGCTGGCGTTTTATCCTAAAAAAATAATTCACTAGTGTTTTATTATATGTATTTCTACCTGTTATAAAACGTTCGTACTTTAAACGCTGGCATGCACAGTTCAATCTAAGATATAGGTCATTCGGAGTAAAGTGAGCACTAAAAATTTAACTTCTGAAAAATATCACCAGTTGTTAGCCTACTTCATAAAACTCAACATTAACAATAGTTCTATTACTGCTCGTATGGTTGGCAGCGCAACTACGCAATATAGTTCCGTGTGTTTTCCTTTTTAAATACAACAATACAGAAACAGAATCAACCGAAGTAGACATTATTGTATTTTATATAATAAATACAACATTTTTATTCAATTTAATCGACTCATACTAACTGCACAATTTATCTCACACGCGCAAACATTAAGTGACGTGTCCAGAGAGGTTAGATACGTCCCGTCGTTCGCCGTTAAGCGCGAAAAGATACCAATTGACTGAAAATATAAGTTTAGCAGGGCTTTTTTGCGTGCTCACTTTATCCCGAACCGTCTATAGCTATGTAGATATTCTGCGGAGAACGGTCTTGCACGGTTATCGGAAAGAAGACACCATCCTCCAGCAGGAGACGCAGTTAACGACCTTCATTCTAGTCGTACATAACCAACTACTACCCTACAGCTATTTAACCGAGCACATCTCACCACTTAAAATCCCCCCCGGTTTCTTATTCCAAACGCCAGGTACTTCTTCCGTTAATATTATGTATTTGGTAAAATCAGTGGCACAAACAGTGTTATTGAACTGGCAATCGTGGTTAACTGTGCGTACAGTAATATTCTAATGCCAAAGATATACCCTACATGATGGCGAAAGGCGTAAATATCTCCGGAACGGTACGAGGTACGCCATCGTGAATTTCACCACATGTGCTGTGAGTTGCGGGTAGCCATCTTACACGGCCTTGGAGAAAAAAAATATCGTCCGAAAATCGTGTTTTATTATTTTTTCCTTCGGTGCCGTTTGGGGAACAAGTAAAATGTGTAATAATTTTAAGGTTTTTCGAGTCGATCTAACGTAATTTTTTTTACGTGAGAAAAATTCATAACTTAAATTTAAAAAAAAAAAAAAAAATAAGTTGGCACTTAAGCGGTTTTTCGAGAACCGTTCGTCAGAGAGCGTTTTGCTTAAAGTTTTCGCTGGGCAAAGGCCGTCATTTTCAATTTTCTGTGAAAACGTGTTGATATTTTTTTTGAAAGAATACTGTAATTTTTGTGCCGCCAAGGCGCCCGCCCGCCCTAGGCAAATGGAGCCGTCGATCCGGTCTGGTCCGAGATACGCAGGCATACAAGTATAATAATTTTAGGTTATATGCTCTAACGTTAATGTAAGCACGGTGTTGTTACATAGACTAAGTGAAATACACAGAAAAAAAATCATTTCTACAAATTGACTGAAAATTTAGCACAACTATAACACCTAGAAATTTTGGGACGGGTTCCTTACTCGCGGTGCCTAATTTAGTACATGTATGTAAATATTTCCGGCATACAACAATGACTCCAAAGAAAATTTCGCCGTCCTCGCCATTGTGGACCACCTAGGTTTTCAAGTTGCGATCACCCATCATTACATTAGAATCGAGAGCCGAAACCCCGAGGCGTGCCAGCATCAATCGTAACGTTAGGATCGATGGCTGAAACCCCGAGGCGTGCCAGCATCAATCGTAACGTTATGATCGAAGGCCGAAACCCCGAGGCGTGCCAGCACCCAACACTATGTTAGGATCTAGGACTGAAACCCCGAGGTGTGCTAGCATCAATCATAACGTTAGGATCGAGGGCTGAAACCCAGAGACATGCCAGCACCCATGAACATGCATGCAAATATTTCTTGCATATACAACGATTAATAGCCAAAGTAAATTTTGGCCACCCCCGCCCTGGCGGGCCCCCTAGTTTAAACGTTTAAACTCTAAAAGACACACAGTTTCTGGGTAAAATGCAGAGAACGTATGCAGTCTACTACAACGACAAAGGCCTGGTGAGTAAACCCGATTATTTGGGATGGCCCATTTATGTGTTGTATACAAAGTAAATACGATATAAAACAACTTTTAACTAAACACATATATTTAAGGCTTCTGCCTACCTCGGAGCGCGGCGGGAGCAAGGATAGGGTTTTACATGTTAAACTAAATTCCGTGTAGCTCTGTCACCCTTTGAGATATCGCTTTCGGATATAAACCATTTTATGCATTGATAAGAGGAGAATACTGCTACGTTAACGAAAATGTGAAAATAATTTTATGAATACAGGGTTTCGAGTGTTTAATCGGCATGAAAACACTTATTTGCTCTTAGTTTTCAGGGTATTGATGTGACTTGCTAAAAGATTCCGTAGCAGTGTGGGCCGTATCGTACTGAACAAAAAAAGTCAGTGGTGATATATATGTAGGTTTGAAAGTGACTGAGATATTTAGGAATATAATTTAACCTGTAACGCCCTATCCTTGCTGCCGCCGGAGCTCTGAGGTAGGCAGAGTCCTTAAAAACTTTATATAAAATATACAGCGTGCTCATGAATATTTGTTGTAAATCACATGGATGGTAGAGAACACAAACTGAAACATTATTTGCTTGTGAACATTGATCCGGAAATCGCACCCTGCTGAGTTGTAAGGGCAAACATTAGTGTGCAAATTTAAAATCCGCGCGACACGAGGCGCCACTCAAGTGGGTGAGAGGAAGATCTAGTGCACATGAGTGGAACAAGACTGTTGCGGGCTGCTAGTTTCTAATAGGAGTGTGCGAGGATCAATATTTTCACTCCGAATCGAAGTCATAGATGATCTAGGTCTTCACCGAAGTCGAGGTTGAATTCGAAGATAGGTAATTTGTACAAAATTTATTTGCATTGGTATTAAACTGACTGGAAAACTAATAGCTAGGTATAGAGATGCTGAAACAGAGCTTTCATACTCTTTGTTTTATCTACATACAGTGTTGGCATTGGCTGTCAGAAAACATTTACGTATACTAAGTATTTTCTACAGAAAGGTACAAGAAACACATATTAATAAAAATGTTTGCTGATGTTGGCATTCACAATTTAAAGTTTCCTTATATTGAACTTAGAGAGAAATAAGAATTTCACTGTGGTATTTCACATATTTTGCGTTGGTGCTCAATAACACTAGATGGTTCACATGTTCAGGAGTAAGTAATTACCTCCCCTGCAACTGAAAACAAACGTTCGCTGTTTACTTGAGTGGCTGGGATTCCAAAGCAGAGCGGAGTTAATTTTGACAGAAGAGAGTACCTGGTTTCTCTGGTTTATTCGTGTTCGCTCCCCCACTTCCATGAATCTTCTGTTCGCTTTATTCGTAGCTCCTTCAAATAGTTCTCGACTTCTCTTTCTGCTGACGAACAAGAAAGTGGTATTTTCTGAGTTGCATTATAGGATGCCCTCAGTGTTGAAGTCGAAGTAGAAGCAGGTGTGCTGTAAAGCAGGCGTGTTTAATTGTTAAGGGTATTTGAAATATGTTTTGTAATTTCCGCTTGCAGAGAAGCACATGCAATAATTATGTTAATGAGAACACCCATGTACCTGTGGGTCTTACAACATTGCATTACAGTAAACATAATTTCTTTCAACTGCGGGAAATCATGACTTAATTGCCTTTTTCAAATTTCTAGCAAATAAAACGCCACTAATATTTATATTAATGAAGCTGGTGAGCAGTGCTCCCAAGAAGTGCAAGACTGGAATCACCATAGAAGAGGTAGGGTATACGTCAGCAATTTACTCTTATGTAGCTTCTGCTAGTGGCTGAAGAAATTCTACAAGTCTAGACGATAGTCTCTGATATTGGTTGCTCAGAGTACTTATATCAATATTGTTTTCTTTACTGTTGAGCTCTGCGTTCAAAGTACCACAGTTTTTAAGGAGACTTCAGCATAGCATACTCACTATACCACTTCGTGCATGCATAGACCTTACTGTACAACTTCTAAAACCAACATGTTTAATCTTTGCGCTTGTCTTGAAGACGTTTTCTAGCAGAGGCATTTCGCATATAGTGCACAAGAATTTCTTTGCACTTCGATAACAAGTCGCAACGCCTGCTGTACCTGTCTTAGCATCAATAACAGAATGTGCGTCGTGAATTGGGTACTTCTCTGCTGCTCAGTTTTCGGAGTTTCATTGCTCGCTATGGCAGGCCTAAAATTGTCTATAGTGATAACGAAATAAATTTTATCGTAGCAGTCAATTTGTTTGAAACTCTTGATTGGAGACTTAATGAATCTGAAGTAGAAGTTATGAATATGCAGTGGAAATTCAATCCCCCGATCCCCCCACAGCTGCCTCGTGGGGTCGTTGGTGGGAGTGAATAGTTTAGATGGCGAAGACACTGTTAAGACAGATTCTAGGCAAAGCTACTCTGGGACATGGAGAGATTTTGAGTGTGTTGTGTGATTGTGGGGCAACAATAAACTCTAGGCTCTGACAAATGTAGGAAAACCTTGAAGATCTTGTACATTTGATACCAACTATGTTCATACAAGATTTACACACAGTGGGAGTTGCAGAACTTGACCATACACATAAAATATTCTAGCTTGACTCTATCAATGGCATTATTTTGTACGGGATTTTATGTTTATTATTTGGATTAAATTGGAAAGAAACAATTTTCATATTTGTTTGAATTACAATAATAATAATAATAATAATAATAATAATAATAATAATAATTTGACAAACATTGTTTTGTAAACAATCTTAAAAGATGCACCATAGTTAAGAGGTTTCGTTACCAGTACCGACTGCATACACTTTTGAGAGAGATTCAGGGCGGAATACCTCTGTCAACTTGTTCAGTGCTCCGAAGGAAGAGAATGCTTCCTTGATCAGGGGGGAGGGATGACATAGTTCTGGCCAGCATAGAGAGCCGAAAAAGAATGGCCTGGTTTATGGCTAAGGTGATAAAGATGTTCCAGGAAGAGGACGGCAACATTTGAGTGGCGTTTGTGAAAACGACATCTGGTGAGATGACTAGACCCGTCCAATGACTCAAACTGAGTAGTATCAAGCCTGGAGGACATTATTGAAGTGTTGGGAAGATCTGTGGGTACCACTGCAAGCCAGAATATGGAAGTAGTACAGACAAAGCTGGAAGCTGTGGGCAATACCGCAGAACAAAAGGTGGTGACCAGATGAAAGAAAAAATTGGTGCCTTGTCCGCCTAAATTTATACACAAATGAATTGAACTCAATGTTAAGCTTGATCTAAATAATGAGGTTGAAGTAAAAATGTTTTGAAAAGTTTATTAAATTTTGTTTCGGTTGCTTTAACATCCCAATCAAAAGGTGGGAGATTGCTGTAAATGCAATTCATTTCTGTTAATATTTTTTGCAGATATTTTGTTTCAGAGATGCATGTACTGATACAGTTGGTACTATTGGTTTTATGTAAAATAATAATGTTTTGTTTTCGTGGACAAAGTAAAAATATGCATGAAATGACGACTTGTTCGTTGGAAGTAAAATAAAAAGGTTGTGCGTTTAATTCAAAGATTTATTTAATTGAACCAGTGTTCGTGACATTGTTTTCATTTGGTAGGAAACATATAAAGGTAGTTTCTGGTCGAACCAACATTAGCCTATAGACGACAATGGTTGTAGGCAGAGGAAACGTCCTAGTGATTTCGTGAACTGACCCATTAGACTGGAACACAGCCGGAGTTACCGTCACGTGGGTTCTTGTGTCACCCTGGAAATTGTCTTGATCTAAGACGTAACAAATGTTCCTGTGCCTGGTCAGCGGGCAAAGTCTTGGCAGCAGACCCACAGATAGCATTTCCCGCGTTGTCATGGCAACAGACATTTACGACTCGTGCATTATTCATGGGGGAAAACAGGGCTTTGTACGTCTTGGAGCCCACGAGGGAGCTAGCAACGTCGCGGAAGACAGGGTGTAGCTGGTCCCCCTGGTGGTATTTGACAAGGTACTCCATGTGAGTCGGCAGGAAGAGCAACTTCGTTACGACTACCATTATCGGGGCCGTATCCCCAGACAGCATAACATGATATTCATTTCAGTTTTATTCGCTTATGCCTGACTCTTATTCGCATTGTGTCCTCAGGAATACGACAAAGGTAAAGTAAGTGGGTTTTACGTCTCGTCGACAGCGAGGTCGTTGAGACACTGACACACTACTTGGTACAATGACACAAACTATGAAAGGATTCGACCATGGCCTTCGTAAAGGAATCATCCCAGCATTCGCGTGGAACGACTTGGAGAAACCATGGAAAATCGATATCAGAATGGCCGGAGCCGCGAATCGAACACGGGACCTTCAAAATACGAGCTCAAGATGTTATCGCTGCGCCACCTCTCTCAGTAATATGACAGTGGTATTCTGTCAGAAAGGAAGGTAGCTGGATTTAACGTCTCTACGACAATGGGGTCGCTAGAGACCGAGACAATGATCCGGATAAACAAGAAACTAGGAAGGAATTGGCCATCGTCTTTAATGAAGAACAATCCTGGAATCACCCTGGACTGACTTCAGAAAACCATCGAAAACCTAAATCAGAATATTCGGACCGGGTCCTGCTGAATGTGAGTTCACTGTGCCAACTCATTCGCTTCCGCTAAGAAGCTCGATATTCAAGAGTTCAGAAGCCTAGGACAATTTTCCATGCATACCTACGTAGTAAATTATTCGTTTCATGTTCACATTACTCTACCGAAATATAGTATCCATGATAAGAAAGCAAAGAGCGAGTAACACCAACTCACTGGTGAAATTAGTTTCATTTAATCCCTGGCACGAATTCTGGGGTTCGAATGGACAAACTGTACGATTCCAGCAAAGGGAGTTACGGAACTTAGATGCATATTAGCGATAACTACTTTACGCAATGTTCAGTAAATGGGAAAACCTAGTCCACCTGTGTCTACCAAATGTTACCGAGCGATGTAGCGCAAGGGTAACACGTTGGGCTCGCATTCGGAAGGACTCGGGTTGTATCCCCGGCTCCAACCATCCTGATTTCGGTTTTCCATGGTTTCCCGTAATCACTCCTGGTGAATGATGGGATGATTCCTTAACAAAGGCTACGGCCGACTCCTCTTCCAGGCCCTGTTACTGTAGTAATTTGTGTCTCACCGTCTCTAATGACCTCGCTGTCGACGAGATATAAAGCCCACTTACCTGCCTACATACAAAATATTTATAGTACCATTTAGTATAGTCTTTCGTTGTAGTGTTTATCCAGAAATTGAGGACTGTAATTTTGTTATGTAGTCCTTCACTGTATTGTTTAGAGTATGGCACAGTTTGTGTTTTATAAAATTTGGATGTGAATCGCATACTCTAAATGGACCGTATTTATAAGGTTGTAAGCCTACTACTTCAAAAAGCTTTACTTTGTTTAATTTTCTCTCATCAGACCTTTCGTTCTACTTTTGGTAGTGAATATTTTATTTTTAATTTTACAAATGTTTATAAATATTTTTTGTAAATAATTGTAAGGAACCGTAGTCATGTTCTATTATTACTCGGTGGCACAGCATAGAGGGACTGAGAAGAAAAGTTTTACTAAGCAGTTGACCACAGGTAAAGTTTTCATATAATAAATGATAGGCTGGCTGTCAATGATGGTGCGAAAGAACAGTGTGCAGCACTGCTATAGTAAAAAAATTATTAGAATGAAGAGCATAAGCAGAAAATATGGTATCCACTGTTATATTTGAGCAGTAATTGACGTACGCATTATCTGGGTGTATAATTATAGCGGAACTAAATGAACCCATTTAAAACTTTCATAAAAACATTATTTCATGTGGGCACGTGCAATGATTCGTCATAGCTCGATGAAGTAGTTTAGCAGCATCGAAAAATTCAGACTTTGAAAAAATTCTTCAGTCATGAATATTAGCGTCAAACTTCAGAAATATTCTACTCCATTTGCCGAATAATAAACTGCTGCAAATTTCCTACGTAATTCAATATCATTAATTTAATAAAGTTATATAATATGTCATAAATTAGTATCTTGCTTCCGTGACGACATTTTAATTCACTTACCATTTAAAATAAATATTAGGTATTGTAGCACTTCAAGTCGGTTGATGTAGGTTTTGGTAATAGAGTTTGTATCTAATTTGGTTGGTTATGCATTTGTATTTGAAATCAAAGAACGATAAGCCAATGAAACGGAAAATATAATAATGAGCATATTCAGGCAGGATTGTTGCTGACCTATTAAAACAAGTTATTTAGATAACAAATATGCCATAAAAGGGCACTGGAAATTCCAGAAATGAATAAAATAAATGACATTGAATCACAGAAAAAATTTCGTTCAATTTTCGGTATTTACGATTGCTTGTAATCTTGTACCGTAAGATTACGAAGCAAACTGCAATAAAGCATCAAATTAGCGTAATTTTTTTATCTTACAAACCATGCATATGCCAAGCAGTACATTATTAGTTAGGTAGGTATCAAACTTATCTTGTATTATCTAGATGCTAGTAAATTACGATCTTGTTGATTAAGGTCTGAATTTCTCACAAAGTGACGACTAACAGTGAAAACTTACCTGCGAAGTAGATTCAGAAACTTTTCCTGCACCTCCGAATAAACATGTTAGTACTGTGATACATGTCTTGACATTTGCTGATAATGTATTGTTATGATAAATACAAAGGTAGTAGCGACGATAAGGTAAGAGTCCTTCCGTTGATTTTCAAAGTACTTTAGCGGCCATTCTGGAATCTTCTCACAAAGAGTTTGAATGCTAAAGTATTTCTCTTCAGACACATTCCAAGATCCGGGCTCCATTTTCAGAACGGGTCGTCCTATAAAAGTGATTCCAGGACCAGAGTTATGTACGCATTTACGCATTGCAATGATCTCTTCAGCCAGCAACTAAACGGAGTTGGTACAATTTTAAAAGTAATAAGGATAAGAGCTTCCGAACTTCCGTTACTGTATACTAAATGTACTGGCGGTAATTTCGGAACTCATAATATGTTTATAGATCGGTTACCATTATTTAGTAACAAATCAGCGCATCCGGGAAAACAACTTATACGCACAAATGAAAACATGATGTTCGTTTGCGAATATGAACGTAGTTACGACAAAGATGCTGAAAAAACAAGATGGCGGTAGGTTGAAGCGGAGAGCTGAATCCCGGATGTTGTCGTTGGCCAGCGAGTTATCCCGGTGTTGTTCTGTTTCTTTGCCCTTAAATTTCACTTTTGCTCCACTCTCAACCAATACCCTTATCGAGCTCAAGGCAATATACAAGAATCAATTTTAACTCATACACTTGCTGTTCTTACTTACAAATGATTCAAAAGGGCTATTTACTCATAAACCCGTCCTCCTAACCACTCCCCTATACAAGTTTTCAGGAATTATGCTTTCCCAATACAAAAGTTTTTAGACAGAAACTATAAGAAATTTTAATATGCAAGACTTTTTCCTCTGCTGACGAATATTTATGTAATATATACTGAAAAATTTTACCCCTAGGCACAAAACTAGCTACATATTGTATTATTCTTCATGCATTGCTATGGCAAATACATACGTTTTAGAGATGTTGGGTTCACAGATAAATATTAAAAGCAATTGTATTATGTGCCCAATTTTGTTTTATTTTGTCTGTAATATTTAAATTATATTCATAGGCGAGGGTAGTTGGTAATTTGTTTCTTCAGTGAATTTAAAATGTTTCTAGTGTAGTGTGTATGTAAAGCATCAGTACTAAAAAATTCCTTTAATATGTTGCAGTGAAATTATTGTACATGCGTAGCGTCTAATTAGAATAGTCTCGTATCATTGAACTTATATATCATTTAAAAATATCTACTGGTTTTAATAAACCAAACTTAACTAAAATCCAATACCAACATTTTCACTACTCTTTAATCAAATTATAATTACCGTCACATTTTCGTAATATATATTTTTTTAACTGTCCGAAGTTCGATCAAGTAACCTATTCACCGCCTTCGTTACTAAGTATGGCTTCACTAAAAAAAATGTTTTTCCTAGCATGACCTACAGCAAATAAGTATCACAGAACAAGGGGTTGCGAACAGCAACAATAACATAAAACAAATTTATAACAGCAAAATTCGAACACCTATCCCAGAGAAATGTATGAAGCGATTTGGGGAAGTGAAAAGTCGTATTAAAAAATGTGAAATCAGGATTAAAGTTCAAACGCTCTCCTATTAGGGAATAACGATAATAATAACAAACATAATGATAGTATAATGAGAACTTGTGCTCAAACACAAACGAGTTCAGATCGGTGTTAGCGTACATTTGCAACGTGTTATCAGTTTGAACAGCATTTTCCAGTTTAAAAGGTAGCTGGAACTCTGATTGTACATTTATATTATTCCTACCTCAATTTTGTAAACATACAAAATTATCTCGCAGTCCAACACTGTGGTTAGGAGAAAAGTGTGATATATGGTTGTGTACACGCCTCTTTCCCTCCGCCGCTTGGAAAAATTGTAGGGCGTTCCCCAGTCATTTGGTTTGTTCTTCCTTTTGTAGCTCGACTATAAAATGCAAATTACACCTTAGGGTCACAGATTAAGTACGAATACAGAAGCTAAAAAGCTCTTCGTCTAGTAAATTACTGCAGATCACTACAGCCAAATACTGTAAATAGACATGTGTGTCATTTATAATGTATGTAGGTATTTACAAACATGTGATAATTCACGAGTGGTTACCGTCACACACTACATATTCCTACCCCATTTGAAGCAATATTATTCACTATGCATGTGGGTCCTAGCTCCAGTACTAGTATTTCCAGAGTAACTGTAAACATTTGAAACATGAAGAATAAAATGTAGAAATAAATCAGTGATCTTTATCGGACAACATAATTTGTATTCTAGCATCAAAAGTTGCTAAAAAAAACCACACTAGTAAAGTGTGTCGCGATTTTTGCAGATTGTTTATGTCATCCCATGTGAAGTGCGTCATGTTTGTAATCAAGATGTAGCAACATAACTGCACATTTTCATTAAACCAGGTACCCACATGTTTATTATTAAGATTTCTTTATTTTTATTGTAGTTATTTGGTTTTTTAATTTTTTTGTCATGTAGTTCTGTGATTTGGCATAATTCCTTATAGGTTTTTTTCAAGTCTTTATTTATTTATGTGTATGTCAGTTCAACTGTAGCTAACCTCAGCTCGTTTCATTTATTGTTTACGTGTCTTTTTCTTAGTTTTCTAGGACAACATATTGCTGCAATGGCGTATTTCCAAAACAGTTTGAACATGATTTCCCACTGCAAGAACATTTCCAAGACATCATATGTGAATTACCTTAAAACACATTCAGTGCTGACAAGAAAGGTTAAGATATCTTGCAATAACACGCGATATCCCACCACGGTGATTCAGATACGAGTTTCGATAGGCATGAATAACAGGTATCGTAAATTAGAAACGAGGCGGACCTTTGCAAAGTTTTCCCCCACTGTAAGGTCACCCGAGTCTAATTTGTCGACACATTTCCTGGTACATTAAAAAAATAACAGGCATACATCCACACTCTGATAACATTTCATATGTTTGCAACGACGTCTTTATTACTTATCACCCAATTTATAGGGATGCACTCGCGGAGATTGTTACTACAGTATTACATTTATTTACAAGTAGGGAATGTTTTTTGTTTCTTTGCCAAAACCAAAACCACGACAAATAGGCCTGTGAGTTGTAGAGTTAAATTCTAATTCTATTTATACTGTGTGATGACTCTGGGAGGAATGTTTAATGGATATTATGTTTTTCTTCTGTTCGTTAGATCAGTATGAAGGGGCCCCCCTAGATAGGCAGTGTTTGTGTGTGTGAGGTAGGAGTGGTAAGGTTGCCACTAACCGACGTATGTAATGCATTATCGCCTCTCCGCGCAAGCTACTCAGCTGGCGTGCAGTGCTTCACTATTATCCTTTATCCTAAGGGATTTTAAGTGGTAACCACATTATTTTATTTGTGGGCAGCATAGTTCAAAGTATAACGCTTGTATCTATAGTTGAGTTTTTCGAATCCGGTTATTATTTTTCCAGATACGGCGGTCTGGAAAACTAATTTTTGGCCATTTTGAGGGGCCCAAAAATTACGTTTCTAACAAACGCGCCGAATTTTTAAAACTATAGAAACATAGTTTGAAGTTTGTGTTCTTTTCGTAGATATACAAATATAATGCCCGTTAAATAGTTTCGTCAAGAAAATAATAGCCGTAACTCGGAGCAACGCATCCGAAGCGCAGGTCGGGAGTCCTCTTAAGTTAATAATTTGGAACATTTCTGTCTTACAAGTAAACTTAGCAAAAGATATATATGTTTTTTTATTATTAAAAAAAATGGTCTGTATGAATTCAAAACGGGATATTATTAGTGAGGTTAATTTGCCGTTTTAATGCTGACGTTTCTGTACAATGTGTACATGGCCGACGTTTATCTTTTCGCTATTCGCGTATTCCCCATTGACTGAGACTATGAGAATTATGGAATATATCTAGTAAAAGTTCTTTGCTCTTCTGCAAACAGTTGAACCCTGAATTTATCAATCAATCGTTTTCAAAACGTACATGGCGCAATGTAACGATAACTAATTCGGTAGCATAGCATTTTTCTATTTTCACTCTCTCTACAAATTCAATTTAATTATCTTTTACTAAACAGGCTTTACGTCTCGACGACAGCTCAGTCAATAATGACGGTTACGCACAACATTAGACAAGGATGTGAACTAAGACAGTAAAAGGGTAATTGTCTAAGTTCACGATCCATCCCATTATTCGTCATTCGTCTGGAGTCATTTCGAGAAACCATGAAAATCCATAATCGAGGTGGCTGTAACCGGGCATCGACCCCAGGTTCTTCCAAATGAAGATTAACTACAGTAATTTGAGGTAACTTTGCACCATTTTGGGGTAACCACGAAATTTTCTTTCATAAAATTTGTGGCCTTTTTACTACTGAGCAAACTTCTTAATTAACACACTTATTTCTGAAGAACACAACAGTATTCGTGAAATAGGCTGATGGTACAAAGTTTCCCTGGCTAGCTGTCGCCATAGTCACAGCAAGTTAAAATGCTGATTGGACGTGTCCTGTCTCTGGGCATGATCACCTGACGAGCGCCAATGGTAGCTGATGCTTCCAGACGAGCATTTGACCCCGTTATGGCTTCGCGTGGTGCTAGGTCGAGGAGCGATGAGGTCACTGACCACCAGTCAAGCCGGGAGGGTGTCACGCAGGTCAAGATGAGCCGCAACCGGCTCTTGACCCGGGAACCCTCCCCCCCTAAACTTCGAGGACCTGCTTCCTGATTTGTCCCCGCGAGGTCGAGTGGCACTCCCAGTGTGACAGATTGTAACTGGCGTGGCGTGCATGCTCAGTCGCTCTCACAGCCTATTCACAACACTTCTCAAAACCCTTAACATGCGTAACACATTAACTGCAGACGTAGTAAGACGTGGCTTTAGCGTCACAAATGAAAACTGATTTCGTCAGTGATCGCCTAGATAACCGAGAGTAGTGGAGCATTAGTAAAACCCTCGCCTCACGTACGGGAGGACGCGGATTCGATCCTCGGCTCCGGCCATCATGATTTCGATTTTCCGGGTTTTGCTGGGATGATTCCTTAAACAGGTTCTTGCAGATTCATTATCTCCTTTCTCAGTGTACCTCTACCAAAGCCTTGTGCTGTTCAAAGGAACGTAAATAGACCAAATGAAAAGAAATTTCTTCTGAAGGGTACTGCCTACTTAGAGCCCCAGCGTGCGCAAGGAGAGCGTTTTACATGTTAAATTTCATTCGATATGGGGATTCATACATCTTTCATGATATCTTGTACAGACAAAAGTCATTTCCAGCGCTAAGAAAAATCTTGCTACATGAATAAAAATTTAAAAAAAAATGTATAAGTTGATGTTTTTGAGTAATTTGTGAGAATGAAAATACTTATTTGCTCACAGATTTAAAAAAAAACACCCTACAGCGATGTGGGCTCGCGAAGATGGACAAAAATGTCAGTGGTGGAATATTAATAATGTCTTTTACTTGGCACTTTCGCTACAGAGCACTGTTATGAACAATTGAATAAGTAAGGTTCTAAAAGTTTATACATAAATTATATATACGGCTACATTATACTTAATTCGAAGGGAAGCGATTGTTAACAGTTCGAATAAATAAACTACGTTGAACTAAAGCGTATTATTGAGATGTAGTCCTCAAGCCTATTCGGAGGTGATGTTCCCACCTTGCTCATGACGCCAAAAGCTGAGAAACTGTAGCCGGCTGACGTGGTAACAAAACACTATAAACAACCATACTAACAATAATATACATGAACTAAGAAAAAAAGTTGAATGCAAACATGTATAGAAAACCATCTGCTAAAACAACACACTAGTAACAATACATAGGAACAAGAACAGAAAACACATTACAATCATATTTAAAATTACTCTACAGTTGATTAACTATCTGGGATAACATACTGTTACTCAAGGGAGCAGATAACAGTGTAAGTTAATTCAGTAAACTATGCTGCGGTTAAATACTAACAAAGAGGAAAATATAAATCCTACTTATAACAATACACAGGAACAGAGTGGGGAGTAAGCGTAATGTAAGGGAACTGCGAGTATTAATTAGTGATATATTTTGATACAGTTCAAACATTTTACTAGGTCATGGGGAGTGCCAAGGTTTTATTTCATCTAAAAGAAATTTCTTCAGATTTTTTGACGTGACAACGTCTTATAATTCGATAGAGCCGGCTGCACGCACGAAAAAACATGACTCATGCGGCGTTACCTCGCTCTGAGGTGTTCCATGTAAGGCTTGAAGTGCAAGCGAGAGCGCGGAACGAGCGACAAAAAGTACAATCGGCCTTTGCGTTCGGCAGCGTTCGACATCCGTCTCTCGCCTACTTGAGTGAGCGATGCGTCTGCGTGGAGTAAAAACTATTAAATTGTAAAAAAAAAATTGACATAATTGTATTTATGCGTACAAATAAATATAACTTGATCAATTTCATTGTGATTTCCAATTACTTCCTTCTCTATATACATCCAAATCTATTAAACAAATGAAATTAAAATTTTCTTTTGAAAAATGATACCAT